>JBBPMG010000200.1:0-37561 GCA_038090195.1 Boletellus deceptivus
GACACCCCCAACTCGCTGGAGGACCCAGTCTTGTCCTCCTCGAGCTTGCCTGCTCAGATCTAGTACTTGACTCCTTGACCTAACAACACAGGTTACCAGCTAGGTCTGGTAAGCAGTTGTTTCATTATTTGCATTCTACAGTGTTCTTTCACATATTCCTTTTTACTATAACTGTAGTTTGTCCCTTTGTATCTTGTTCATTGTTAGCACAATTCAGTGTATCTCCAGTCTTCTCTTAGTCTACTTGTTTGTCCTCAGTTTGATCCCTCAATCAAGGTCCTGTCCATTCTCTTAAAATATACTGTATAGCCCAAGTCTCTTTTGGTTGAGTTGTATATCTTCATGAGTGTCCTGTCAATCAATCAAGTCCTTGCTTGGTCTCTTGATGTTTGCCCTGCATAACAAGATGAGCTCATAGACAAGTCCATAGGAGCTGTGATAAATTCAATACATTTATACTGTATCATGAGCATTATAACATTGATACAGTAGATCATACCCTTGCATTTTTTTGAGAGAGTGGCAAGCTCTGTCAATTTCTGTACAATAGATTTATCCCATAAATCCAGACTTTCAATGATGGCTGTATAGTCTGAAGCCTTGTCCAGTTTGTCAACCAGATGTTTTTCATCCACCAAATTCCCTATAGTATCCAACAACTCCTTGATGAGTTGATTGGCCTTCAGTGCTGCCTCAAGTGCAGCTCTCTGGTCATGTATCTAATTTTGAAGTCTTGTTAAACCATTTTTAAGACGTTGATAGGTTTCATGATGGTAGAAATGCAAACAACCATGGTTTCTTACTTTCAGAGCACCATTGCCAAATTGGAATTGCTGACATATTGTTTATATAATCTAATATATCCTAATTTAGGTAATACCTATGGGTCATCCCTCTCAAAGTAGCCATGGGATATAGAGTATACAATATAAGTACAGAATCACTGCAAACCAACATGGAAAATGGAAAAATGTATTGACTTTGAGGAAGTATAGGTTATCTGGAGTATGGGTTACAAGGATGTCGACTGTACCGCCAAATTTCGTCTCACGGCTCGCCTGCGAATGCAACGGTTGTTCCGAACAAACCTACCACCATGCGCTCACGATGCATGCAAGTACGCCCAGTGCATTCCGCCGCCAGTGTTTCCTCGCATTCCATTCCCATGCGAGTTTGTCCTCGAGACACCCCTTCCCGTTCCCACCTGGCGCGAACCCGGCCCCGCACGAGATCTTCCACCTCCCGCGCAGTGCATCACAAGACGAAATAAAGAATCGATGTGAGCACCCTGTTCTACCCCGCCTGCGTCACCAACTATCTGCATCATTCAACTTTTCTTTCCCTTCCGGGGCCGACCCGCTCCGAACTGGATCACCAGATTACGAGCTCGTTAAAGTGTACCATCCCGACGTGATCCACAGCCAGCGTGACGTTGCACCATCGGTGCGCAATGCGCGGTTTCGGGCCATCACGGATGCATACAGTATTCTCTGTCGTCGACACAGTCTGGGTTCCAACGTCAGGGGTGCCTGGGTCGACCACGAGTTCGGCGACGAGGCCATACGAGCAGAGCTTCGCCGTCGTTCTCGCCGGTCGAGACCGCAGCCCTCCGCCACCACGACCGGCGATGGGACAAGTCACGGGAATGCCGACGATTTCCCTCTCTGGTGTATCGTCGGGATCATGCTCGCTGGGGTGAGCGTTTCGGAACGGTATGCCCGACCCGCTTACGGATGTCTGGCGAGATGATGGCAGGGATGGGTTCCGTCAGCTGGCACATGGACCGCGTGGAACGACATTCGCGGTCTGCCGCTGCCAACCTCGCACAGGCGCGTAAAGGGGCACAGATGGATGGTATGGAGCGACGGAGGGAAATAAGAGAACGTGTGAGGGCGTTCCAGGAGAAGTTCCAGGAGAAGGAAGTGTCGAACGATGAGTGGGGGTGAGGCAGGGTGTTACTCTATCGTGGCGGTAAGCCCCCCCACTTTGCTAGAAGTTGGTGACACCTTGGCTGGATGAGGAATGCAAGCACTAGAGATTTGTCGTGCGCTACCTGGGGCAGGTGGTGATGCAGGTTGTCCGCACGTAGTTTACCATTGTGCTTTCACTTTGTATTCAGCATGTACTTCTAGTCACAGAATTAAGTTTACAGGGTGGTATAAATGGGTACATGTCGTGCGGTACTCGAGTGGTATTGCATGAAAACTCGTGAACAAAAATACTTGTGATCAGTTGCCAATCTGGCAGTAGTAGTGTTCATACTCTGCTCCAGATGCCGAAGACAAAGAGCTGAATGGTACACTCTGGACCGTGTTACTGGCTTCGCGTCGCCGGAAGTGAGTAGGCTGGAATACGCAGCCTCTTCACCAACAGAGGCGTGTCCCCGCACGGATCAATCTCCACTTTGCAGTCGACTCCGCTCTCCCGCCTACTGCATGTCAGCAAAGACGGCGGGAAGCATGCGAGTGCGATCTCACTCACGAACGGTGGGCTAATCGGCCGAAGAGGGTGAGTGGTTGACGGAAATGATCAATAAACAAGGTGGGCGCCGTGCTTGAATTCAGGTGTACGACGCTCGAGCGACGTTCACATAGAAAACTCGTAGCTCACCACTCTTGCTGCAGCGCGTGGTCGCCTCCCCACCGGTCTGAATCGCATGCATGATGGGCCGTGATCTTCGGATTAGAGTCTGGCAAGCCGATCGGCTCGAGATTTAACTGACCGCAGGCCCGAGCCGATCGTCTGCCACCCCATTCTGTCCGTACCCACCCATAGCATCCTAGCTTTGACGGCGACCTCTCTGCCTTCTATCTCGTGCTTGCGTCCTCGTCGGTATTGACTCCTTGGATGCTCCTGGTCACTGGGTTTACCGTCTGCTGCGTGTACATTCGCCGGTGGGTTCCCCTCTTCAATACCAGCATATGCAGGCTCGGTGCGCCACGTTCGCGCTTGATGGCTCTGTGTGGGTCATCGGGTCATTGGAGAGCTGTGATTGGACGGTGACTAGCAAAAAAAAAAGGAAATAAAGGGCCTTACCAAAAAGAATACAGTCAAAACGAGCCGGTACAGGGACAAGAACGACGTCGACGCGGGGCCACGGCAATTGTTTGATAATGCTATCCATATATTGTTTTCCCTGCCAACTGAGAACGTTAGTTGACAACGACTCAATGCCTGTCGAGTTTAGCTACCTATGTTGTATGAGCATTTTTGAGGTTATCAAGCAAAACCACGACTTTGATCCCGAGGTTTACCCTACCCGTAATATGACACGTGTCTGCTATAACGGGCACAAGCAGGATCCGGTCCCAGTGTGGAGGGAGAGAGCGATGGGGAAGCAGTCACGGTGGAAAGGGGGGTGCGCGTGTCGGCAGCTGAAACAGGCAAGCACTCAGTAAATCCGGGTGCCCAGGTCAATGGCGCATTGGCGAATACCCAGGTAGTGCGTCCGGACGAAGCGGCAGTGGCGGAGTCGAACCTCCAATCGAGCACCGAGTGTTCAGTGGATGGGAGCCGCGGGTAGTGCATCCGCACGAGACAGCAAGCACACGCGTGCTTGGCGTGGCACCTGTGCACGCAGTGGTGATAGTGGGCGTCGATAGACCGGGTGTACGACGGGGTCAAAATCGACATCCGATGGGTCGCGCGGAGAAGCCGGGTCTTCCGACGGGCGTGCCGCGTGTGACGGGCGACGATGAAGGCAGGAGGTCGTCAAAGGAACGGAGTGTTTCGCTTGTTAAATACGACAGGTGTCCAACGGACAGGATGCGTCTTGCTTCTGGTGATATGGCCTTGAATAGTCCCTCAGGTCGTCGAGAACTGCCCATCATGGTTTGAGTTCAGTGAAGAACTGACTGGCAGCATCTCCGCATGACTTCCCCCTTCGTGTCTAGGTAGGTTCCTGATATGACACGTTCGCAAGTGACGCTCCTGTGCCTGGGTCGGTTGGCGAGTGAAACGAGGCACGTGAACGTGTGCTCGAACCAACGTCATTCTGGGGTTGTGGAGCCAGAGTAGGTGGTTAGTGAGAATGAATAACTCCGAAAAATTGCCAGCTATCTAGAGCAACGGTACGACCTGACGGGCGTATGGCACGCTGCTCCGTACAGCGGATAACATCATGGTAAGCGATGAAAGTAGGCAATATAGAAGTAAAATTCTCACTTGCCCACTTGATTGTGTGAGATTTACACCATCCGTTCAGACTACAATGAGTTTGATTACTCTAGCCCTTGTGCGCCAAAGCTTCCAGGGTTCAATTTGATCCACCTGTCGGTGAGACGGTCAGTGGTAGGCTGGTAGCCGACGGTCGGGGCCAGTCAGGACCGCCGGCCATTGATAGTCCGCTGATCGGCGACACTACAGATTGACAAAGCTTGGCAACTGTCAGTACGCCAAACATGTTTCTGAGGAACATGATACCGCAATAGGTTCGAAGTTCCGGAACATCGCATGGCCCCGATATACGATTTTTGACAGGGCTCTCATCGATCTCATCTCTCGAATACTATAAATTTCTGCTGACGTCGGCGACAGCGTGCTCGAGTCGTTCCACCCTCTTCGCCATGAGGTTGATCCTTGCGCTTTTTCTCGCCCTGCTCACAATGGTTGCTTCTGTCACCTCCTCACCCTTTACCGTTGCGCTGAGGAAATTCCGGTCCACTCCCAGTGGAGGGGCTATTCGCGCTCGTGCAGAACTCTCAAAGCCACATGGAGACAGGCCGAGTACCATTCCCGTAACCAACAAGGCAACATTCTACGCAGCGAGCGTTGGGATTGGCAGCCCTGCGACGTACTATAATCTCGTCGTTGATACCGGCTCCTCGAACATTTTTATTGGGTGAGTAGGGTCATTGATTAATGTGTGCATCTTCGATCTCGTGGCAGTGTTAAAAGCCAGTATGTTTGGACGACCACCAGCATCCCAACTGGGGAAAATATGAGCGTAGTTTTTGGGCCAGGACAGAACGTGTCTGGGCTGGAATGTAAGGCTGTTGCAACTGGCTGTACCTGCACCGAATTACTAACGATAGACAGATTTGGACCGGGTGATGCTCGCACCCAACCTTATCATCACCAACCAATCGATCGGCGACATCACTTCGTCTTTTGGGTTGGGATCATACAGTTTTGACGGTGTCCTTGGCCTCGGGCCTCCCGACCTTACCAATGGCACGCTGTCGCCCGACAAGAATGCATTTGTTCCGACGGTGATGAACAACCTTCTGTCGCAGGGGTTCATTGAAAAGCAAGTCTTTGGTGTCTACTTTGCCCCGGCGGACAGTGACTCCGAGCAGAGTGAGTATTTGATACCCGGTACCTGCACATCGCCGAACCTGAACTGCATAGATGGGTCCTTGACTTTCGGGGGCGTTAATTCATCTTTGGTATGGACACAATTTTCTCTGCGCCTGAACTGCTCGTAATCGTTTGATCATACTTAGTATGAAGGTGAGCTGACGTACGTTCGCGTAACGAGAACATACCCATCCAGTCTTTACTGGGGCCTCAACGTCACCCGGTGTGAATATGGCGATCGCACCATTTTCTCGAGATCAATTGCTGGGATATTGGACATCTCTAGTCGTACGATCCTCCTCCAATTTCTCGACGGTACTTGATCTGAGGCACGTGCCGTACCTACTAGCAACCGTCATTGCAACCGAGCTCTTTGACATATACAAGAGCGAAATTCCGGGAGCAACGTACAACGCAACCATCTCTCTCTTGGAAATCCCTGCATCCTCTATCCCGCATATGAAACCCCTCCATTTCCACATTGGAGGGAAGGTACTCACCATGGATGTCACCTCCCAGCTAATTCCACAAGCGCAAAACGAGGCGTGGGGCGGAGACCCTGGAAAACACTATGGTGTCATTGGCGACCTCGGAGGCGAGAGTGCGCCAGGGCTGCTTTTCATACTCGGATTACATTTCGCAGAGAGATTTTATACGGTCAGCTGGTCGGATCATCCATGACGATGCATAGAGCTCATCGGCCACTTTGAGCAGGTGTATGACGCGGACGCTAACCGTATTGGATTTGCCAAGACGTAAGTCATGGATCGTGTCGGGCTTGGTCTAATTTGACCATGTACCCACTCATAGGAAACACACTTCCATCCCATGACCTCCAAGGAGTGAAATTTTGATGTCTTTCATGCCCTCGATGCTTGGATGCCTGAATAAACACATTAGAAAGAGAAGAGTGAACGTCTGACTCGCGCTGATTTCGAATGACCTTGTTTCGTTTCGTGAATTCAGCTACTATCACTCAGTTCACACTTCCACATAACCACGGTGGATATATTGCATATTGATGTCCATGCTTTCCAGATCCTTCGTACAAAGCTGGAGAAGGGTTGTCTGCTGCAGAAGTGTGGATCGCCCGCACATATCTCAATGTTCATCACACCTTGGTTTGTTGCGAGCGCTCCCTAGAGTCGCGGTCCGGGAACCGTCTAGTCACGGACTACATTGTAGGAGGGGTGCGGCGTCACGGCTCCTGCCTCGACTACATCAGTTCTAGAGAAAATGATATCAGTGCTCCCGGCAATGCGGCCTATCAGCATGTTCATTTAACCTGCCGGGTACGGCGAACGGCACTGGATGAAACAAACAACAGGTTAGCCGAGATGTAGCGCCACGCTGATCGGCGACCGAGCGCTGATGGCACCTTTCATTAACGGTAGGGTTCAGTCTCAGAGTCACTTGAGTCATGATGCGCGATGCGCGACGGCAAGACCACCGCCACGAGGTGTGGTATGTTGCTCTCGACCAGAATTTTGGACGAGTTGTGTGCTGCTCCATGCATCTTTAGATGGTCTCCCTGACAACCCATGCGCCCCTTGACCCATGCTCCAAGACTCCCGAGGGGCATGGGTTACGACAGAATCTATCGTAATGGCTCATGTGCTCTCAGTCTGGGTCATCTTTCACTGCTATCGCTTCTGTGACATGATGGTCCTGTAATCGGCCATCATTTTACCCCATTGATGGCCTCGACCAAACACCGGAAGGATCACTTGAGACACAAAAAGGCACCGACGATTGTTCCATGCGGACTCGCTGTCATTGGGAGCCCGCCACCGAGTCCTGGTCTGGGACTCTGGGCTGTGCCCGTCGTCACGGTGCTTGTCAGATTAGCATCATGCAGGCGGGGCACCTGATCCGAGCGCGCTTCATTGTTCCGATCTTGCCTCTCATTCGTGAGTCCATCTTTCCCTTGGCGGCGTGCTGGAACCTGTGAACAATTCGTTCAACAGGCAACAGGCTAGTACGGTGCGGCGCTTGGTCGGACCATCGAGCATGCCTTCTGCAAGTGTTACAAGGGAGTGTGATTTATGTAAAGTACCGATCGCCAGAGGGACCATCGCAGTACGTCCCTGCCCTAACTTTATCCAACGGCCAGCCTTGAAGCATGCCGCGTGGCTTTTCTCTTTATCCTTGCTGGCCTTTCCCACTGCCACCGATAATAGATTAATTGCACAGCTGCTGAGTTGTCAGGTATATCTAGCAATCGAGGAGCGTTCGCCAAGCTTGACCTTCCTTCAGGTTGCCTTCACCATCCACGGCCATGTCTGCCAACTCGACGAATCCCTCAGCGGCGCCGTCGGCCTCCGCGGACGCCAGCGCCATCATTCATCCCTCGCTCAGCTCCATCATGATTGGTCACACTTTCTTGACACTCCTCCTGCCTCTCTTGATTGCGCTGCTTTACTTCTCTACCCCTCAGAGTCGCAGACGCCCTATATTTATTCTCAACGTCATAGCCATCATCCTCGGTTTTACGGCGTGTGCAATGATCGACGCGCTTGCTGTGAGCTGAGCACGTAAAGGTGTTGATCATCCGTAATCTCTGACAAACGCTTATAGATCCACTCTATACTTTCCCTCCAAGACCCCTGGCCCCCATCGGTGCGTTGCGCTTTCCATGATTCCATTATTGCAAGCCCCCGGCTTATGCATTTCTCGACCTAGGTGAACATTGCTATTGGAATCATTGGCGCATTTCAATCCATGTTCATCGATGTCATATTGTTCGTTCGTCTCGTCTCTGTGCACCCGCTCAGTCACATTGGCCCGAGACGCTTCGTGATCCTGATAACCCTCCCCGTGCTTCTCAAGATTGCTCGCCTCACCAACATGATCATTTTCATCAGAGTCTTGGCAGATGCCTCCCGTGGACCTCTTGGTCCTGAGAAGATCGCCGTCGCGTGGGCGACAACCCCATACTTGAAAATCGAATGGTCCGCTCAGATGGTTGACAATGCGTGAGTACTCAGACCCCGGTGCGCTCGTAGAATCGCCTTTTCTGAGATCTTTCCTTTCTGGTGGGTAGATATGCAACGCTCGCATTTCTCTGGGCCATCCGGAACCGGGGAAACAGACAGGGAGTCACAAGCAACATATACCCGAGCAGAGGTAAGACCAGCCCGCTCTCTTCGCTCTGCCAAGACCTGAGCTCGACTCGGTGGTTGTCCTTCCTCCCGTTTCAGTAACGTTTTCTCAGCGCATGCGTACCCTCTCCCGGATCGCGCTGTCCAACTTTGTCTTCCCGACGCTCTTCTCGATCGCCCAGCTCGTCGTCGTCTACCGGAACGTCGACGTGCTGGTCGTGAACGACATCGTGCTTGTCAACGTCATGGTTGCCGTCTTCGGCGTCGTCTTCGCGACCGTGTGGGCGAACAAGGTGCATCGGAGCGACACCGAGTCGGAGCAGTGGGGCGACATGGACGATGACGCCAATGAGAGCGGGGACCCAGAGAAGAGGCAGCGGCCGCCGGTGAATGGCCACCGTGCGTTTGCGTTCCCCGGACTGGGGTCGTGGCGCGTCGCGAGTTCGCCACCGCCGCCGACGGTGACGTTTGGAAGTTCGCTCCAGGGGCACGCTGACGTACCGACGGCGAGCACTGTTCGCGGTGCGGCCAAAGGGACGAACCTGGGTGGTGAGCACGATCGAGGTACGTTGGCGCTTTGGGCGTCGGGCGTCGTTCTGACATGTGGCGGTGTTTAGGTGTCACGTTGGTTGCTAGCAGTGACATCGGCAGTCTTGGGACGGTGGCGGCGGCGGACTCGCTCGATGTTGAAAACGGACTCGAAGGATGACGTGGATACCGAACACTTTCCGTCTGTACATGGGACACTCAGATTCAGAAGACAGCCCTTCTCAGAGATATGTTCAACCAATGTCGACTTGCCAATGACGAAAAATGTATAATACGTGTTACCTAAAGCAATACAACATCTGATTGGCTGGTCACAGCCACACAGTCGTACCCGTTTTCCCGTCTTCAACCACCTCTCTGATGTGCATACTCACGACTTCTCTTCTCTCACTTTCTGCAAGGCCAATGAATTCCCGTTCCAGGAGAAGAAAGACTTTCCCCGCATCAACTTCTGCTATTCCGCTCCGGTCGCCTGTTCTGTCGGTCTGCCAATTGATGATTCCGACCCGACGGGAGAAGAGCAAGTATCTGGTGTTACGCGCGACCTGCGTGCTCTCAGAGAGTCTCTTGTTCTCCGACCCGGGGCTAAGTGTCAGCCACTCGCAAATGGTCCTCTCGATCGGCTCCCGATGGATGTGCAGCATCATCTCCACCAAGAGTACCTCCAAAAATTTTATCATGGTATAGAACGGATAACCAAAGACTCACGGATGACCCACGAGGCGCTCAGCAGTCATCGCAAAAGAGAAAGTAGCACTGGTCAACGCGTGATGGCCAGAGGTCGACTTGGGAATCGACACCACATATGGGGAACGGGGTCTAGCCCACGCGAACACTCGCCATTCCCGACAATCACCGAAGATTGCCGCCATGAGCCGACACAAGGCCCGTTTCCCCTCCCTGTAGGCGATGGTCATGCTAATGCCGAAAATACCCAAGCGAGGATGCCACGTCCTCGACGCGTATCGTCCTCCGAGAGGATGCCCAACGCATCGTCTCCTTCACGTCGAGGAGGCCGGGGTTGAGGTAGTGGGGGTTACGATAGTCGATGTGCGTGATTTCGGAAACCCTGTGCATGATGTCGCTGTTTTCCTTGTCATTTAAGAGATCGTTCAAAGACGACCAGTCGTCACCGTAGACCTTGATGCTCGCCGGCGCAAGCAACTCCTGGGGCATCCATCCTCTGGTGAACTAGGGACCATCTTGGATAGGGCTGCTATTGAGGCTCGTCAACGCGGCCTTGGCAAGAAGCCAATACAAACGATCGAGTTGCGGTACCACTGGACATGAAACGAGTGGCCTCGCCGAGCTCCGCGCTGCTAGTCTTGTTGATGCAGCAGGTGTCGACACACGCAAGCCTGCAACCGAGCGCCTTCGCCGCAGCGCGAAATCTCGGTTTATTATTCCTTGGCCCGTCTCCGAGCCCACTTGCTTCCACCACTATCTAGAAGGTCAGTTCGCCTTCCAGGAGTCAGCAGCGTGAGAGTATGGTTATTTGAGTTTTTGCGTCACGAGGTTTTTGATCGCCTTGTCTATAGAGGCGTCGGGCGATGCGGCCATGAACGAGGCGATCTCTTTGTTCGGTGGCATGCTCTAGTTTGGGTGTGTGGTGTAACCTTCGTGCTGGACCAAACGTCCGCTGGAGTTGTCTTGAAGACGTGGTCGTAGAAGACGTTGACGGTGTTCGAGTTTGAACGTGATAGCTGGTGGAAAGGATCAGTGGAGGTGGCGATCATAGCACCGTCAACCTGGCATCGACTCCTACCATTAGCCTACCAAAACATAAAAACCAGTTGAATGGAGGTACCAGCACAAGCTTGTACCATGTCTGGCAACGAAGGAAAAGGCGGCTATCGATAGCGTTCTCCTTACCTGAAGTCAGCATCCGACAGACCTACAGGTATACATTCATACTAGTACTGGGCTGGCACAGTTGCTAACCCACTTCGCATCTCTGGACAGCTGTGCCAGGCTTTGAATAGGACCTACGACATTTCCGAAGTCGTCGACACCTTCGAGGACTGTACCATGGCAACAAATACTCCCTTCCGATTCAGCGATCTCGAGCATCTGTGTCTTGTAGACACCGACGTGGTCCGAGGGGTCGATCAACACCATCGGAGAAGCGGTCATTAAACAACGCACATCGTATGCAAGCCAATGCAGGGAAAATGTGAACAGGACGATCGTCAGGGCGTCGTCATGTACGCTATCCTCTCCCATCTATCGTCGCTCGGATCCCAAGTTCAGATACCACGACATGGCACCGAATGGCGCGAACTGGAGCGATTTTGTGACATCGCAGGAGGTTCGTTCAGGTGTTGGTTCGCTTTGGGCCGACATGGTCTTCATCGACTACTTGAGCGGTTCAAGACGGCGGATCGGCAGTTGGCAACTCAGCCCCTGTTTGATCGGTACCGCTATGCCTGTGCGTGCGTCACAGATCTTCTGACCTGTAGAATACCTGTGGCTCCATAGGGGGTTTACATTGACGGAACTACCATGTGGGATGAATTCCGCGGAACGGGGTGGAAAGCCATCATTGTTGCAACAATGATTACAGCGAAAATGACAAAGCAAACAAGCGTTTTCTCGAGTCGCTTTCGGATGTATCTGGAATAGTACCTATTGACGATTTGCGCCCATTCTGGCTTGGCCTAGACAGGATCTGGGCATCAGGACGGGAGATGATCAACCTCAAGGACAAGGCATACTCCCTCATGTCCAGCTCCGATTCTCGTATCCCTCGTCATTTATTGGGGAGGGAGAGAGGGCATTCACCAGATTGATCATCGACGTCGTCCACCGGGTGTGTATGATGCCTTCACATGGGCAGGTCCGTCCTCGGGTAACTGCCCCGGGACACTGCCCTCCCCGGCAGGTTTCTGAGACCAGCATTATGATTAACTATCTGACTCGATACCACATCATTACCGTTTGTATAGAATCGGACCTTGTCCATCGATCTTGACTTGGAGTAATTCTCCTCGAGGTCACCTTGCCCTCGGATGTTGTCAGGAGCTATCGACCTGTCCTACTGGGTACTCGGCTTCCATTTGTGAAGTTGCCTTCTCTGTGTCGAGGAAGCTAATGCTCGTGTGGCAATTTGCATTGTTGGCAACAGCTGCACAAACACCCCGAATGAAGGCATGCTCCGCAGAGGGGATCTCCCCAATGCTTTTGTTTCCTGTTGCACAGACGCGCCGATGTTGAAGGATGTCAGAAGTTTCTCATTCGGCAAGTCGTTACCAATAATGAATACAAAGACTAGACGAACTGTATGGTATATATATGACAAGCGGAGATCAGTCGTATAACTACCTGATATCGCAAGCACCTCCGCTACTGCGTGGTGAAAAAAAGTACTGCGCGGCATATCGAGAGATCAATGGAATCTCACACGTGGAGTCAGTTAAAAGGTTGACGGCCGAATGCTGAACGATCGGCATTGCAAGCCTTTCAAGTCCGCTCGAAAGGCAGACTTTCCCTCCCCCAAAGTTGACTCAAGCTCAATGTTCAGCGTCAGTATTCTTCGGATGGTTAACTCGAAGGCTCATAAATTATATAGGAAGACAGAGGAGCATGCTAAGACCTTTTCTGTCGAGTTAACACGAAAGTGTGTATTTCCTGTGGGTAGGCAAGCCTTAGACTGGATCAGGTTCCGCATAAACCATGGCTTACGTCTCGGCGAACCCGACACGCTTGGCGTCTGTATCAAGTACCTGTCCAAATTGTTTAATGAGATCATATGCTTCCAAGAGATGATCGGCTACGCACAGTATAGTATTGTTCCATGAACGCCATTCCCAGAACGAAATCCAATCCACGCCCACTAGATATTCCCGAGCTAGAAATTGTACTATATAATTTGCTAGGATCTCCACCCCATGCTATGTTCTGTGACCGCGGAAGTAGTTGGGCAGCGACATCGAAGATGAGCGTATCATCACCAATATTGAAATTCAGGGGCCCCATCAATGGGACAGAGGATTCAGGGATCTCCAAGAGATCTATGGTCGTGTTGAAGGATGATCCCGGGATTGCCTTCATATATACATCAAAGAAGTCGTCTGCCAATAGAATCGCTAGCAGAAATATTGTCTGCGTCAGACCAAGTATAGTGCAAGAATCGAAGACAGGAAAACAAACCCGTGGTCCCCGAATCCACAATCCCAGCAGTGGAATTCGAGATGATCATATGGTCGCCATATGTAGCGCTAGTAATATTGATGCCCCAGTAATACGCGGCTGGGAATGTGTCTGTCACGGGAACGTATGACACATTGCCCACATACTGCATGCAGAGTCCATATCAGTGATCCAAGCACTGAGCCGACAAAATCGTATTCATACCAAGCTTCCATCAGCGCCTCCGAATGTCAAAAAACCGTCTACACGTTTCAGGCCCAACAATGAGAGCATCAGACATTGAATGCTCACCGGTATCGGAATCATTTTCCGAGGGGGAAAAAGAAATACCGAGTATATTGGAATCGATGAGTCCCTCCGACTTGAGGTTGTCCATGATTGTGGGAATCGTCGCATTGACATCGGGTGAGAGCGTGCCAACTGTCAGGTCCACGGGCCCAAAACCAATGATGCCATCAACATCTCCGAAACCTTCGGACGAGAGTGCATCGCCAATGGACTGGTTGGTGATCACAAGATTGGGTGCGAGAGTCACCTGATCCAAGTCTGCTTTCCGTTAGAATTCTGCTGCATGTAGAATCAAAGTCCCTACACTCCACACCAGAGAAATTACCCGACCCGTAACTGATGTTCACGTATTGTCCCGTAGGGATGCTGGTGGACGTCCGATTGTACGCCGTCATCACGCTGCCCCAAGGATGGTAGATTGTACGACATAGTCAATCATGTACACTCACCCAACAAATGTGTTCGAGGATCCGGTATCAAGGACCAGAGTGTAGTTAGTTGCAGGTTTACCGACACCGACGGTCACCGAGTAGTATACTGCTTGGTTGATTGCGGGAACAGTGGTGGACAATTTGCCGGCTGCACGCGAGGTCATACTACGAGCATGACTTCCATTTTCTCCGGAATGCATTGCATTGCGTTGGGTCCTCTTCAGCGAAACGGTGAGAGGTGAAGAGAAAACGGAAGCACAAGTTGTGAGTAGGACAAGTATGTGTGTTGCCGACGACCTCATGCTGAAAATGGTGATTGGAAATCTCATCCTGGGTGCCAACGGAACATCCTTTATAGTGTTCGGATGGTGTGAATGGCGGGTGTATGCGGTTCCTGCCAAAAGCCTGAAAATCTTGATTAGTAGCCGTGACTTACCCGGACGTCTCGTCACAGGTCGAGTAACCGCTCACCGGCACCATTGTCAACTCTGAAACCCCAGGATGCGCCTCACGCTCTGCACGGTGCGCACCGATCAATCGAACTCGTGAGACTTCAAGCTTGAATGCCGACTCGTGCACCATATGCTAAGAAAAGCGAGACCCACTATATTCTGATTAGAAGGGAAGACAGTCAACTCCCACTTACAAATGCGGCAAATGCACAGCATGTTCGTTTGATACATACCTTACATATGCCACCCCCTTGTAACTTAACACTTGGGCATCCCAAGTGCTCGGCTATCACTGTATAGCCTCCTCAGTAGCCCATACACCCTTAAAATAGTATTCTTTGTCTACTCTGATGCTGTTAAGAGGAAGTCGGCTGTAGCCACCTTGCACCGCTTGTTGAGACGTTTGATCATTAGATTCTGTCGCAACTTTTTCTTACGTTGCTATGACGTCGGCTTTAGATACCTTACGACTGCCTGATAAAGAATGTTGATTGTTTGACCTGCATTATCAGTCCATTTAAAGGCTACGATAGGTGTATGATCAGTCAATCTTCGTGGCATAACGACAAAGAAATTTACTTAATTCCTTGGGGGCGTTTGGCAGAGGGGTGGGGTCTGTGTGCGAGAGAGGCCGACCTGGGCTGTGAGAGCTGCATGCTGCATCTGTTGAACACCCTTCTCCAAGGATAGGACCGTGCCAAGTCTGTTGGGTTAGGATAGTGCGTGCGAGAACATAGGCAGAGCAGGTGGGAGATGTAATCTCAAGCCTGCGAAAGCTCTCATCAGGGGGGCTCGACCGCTACCCCGACCGCTACCCTTACAGGGCTGTTTAAGTGGACTATCGGCTGTAACAATCAAAGGAAGTACAAAGGTGCGAGATGCGCGACCCTTCGAGAGGCTGGTGGCTTAAGGATGGGCGAAGGCTGGTGGGGATAAGGAGCCTGCTTCTTATCAGTGAAGCCATCATGCAAAAAGCACGATGCCACGAACCACCCGGACAATCAGGTTTCAAGATCCCAGGGCCATTTCGGGCGCCCAATGGCACTCTGGCGTCTCCTTGCAGTACGGCGGCAATACTAGTCGCTATTGAGTCCTGTCTCCTGCCCCTGCTCAGAGGCATTCATGATTAGCAAGTGGCACAGACTCTTGTTCGTTTAATTTCTGACATCGGATCCAATGGCTCTGTGACATCGTCAACGTTCTCACATGTCACACGATGGAACTGGTAGGATGGCTATGCCATAGCAAAGGACGGCGCGCAGGCAACAGAAGGACACAGCAGGTAGTCGGATGCGAAAGTATATATTTATGATAGCCAGAGAATATTAAGGAAGCGCAAGGGCTTCCTGGCCAGAACAAGATTCCTGCCTGTGGGATTGGACAGGAGCTGCGAGGGAGGACTAGAGAGATGGAAAGTCTGCTTGGGCACCCCAGACCCCAGGTGAGAAGCGCGGGACAACTTTGCGGAGCAGTGAGGTGGAACAGGTGAAGCAAGAATAGAACAAAAAGAGATGTCGCAACTTTAGTCTCGTTGGTCCGAACACCTAATAGCACCATGGCTGGCCAAGACAGGTGGCTGGTGGTATCTCCGTCATATAATCACATACTGGCTCACCTTCATGCCATTTATGACCCATTTGAACCATTCAGACGGATCCTACATTGACAAGCATAGCAAGTTTGGGTCAACACCTCCGTAGATCAGGAGAACATCTACTCGTCTCAGGCTCAGTGTTATGCGAGGGGTAGACATTGGACGCACACCAGTCCCATAAGTGATCTCCATAGGGGAAAAGTTGCTGGTAGACTTCCAATTGAATTAAGGACAGTCGTATGACTTTCTGTACTAGACCGCACGAAGTGTTCCAGGCTGAGGCGCTGCAGGGCTACTGGAAGTTTCGGAACCAATACTCATGTACAACTACAGGTGGTTACGCGGGTAGAAACCGATTCAGTGGCTACACTGAGCTGCAGGGCACCATGACCACGGTTTCCTCTGGAAACGGATGTGTACTGGAGAGGCGGGGCTGACTAGGTCGGAAGCGGGATGTGACTGGTGGGTTTCCCCAATCGCTCTTCCAAATGCCACAAAGCTGGGAAAAGGACACTCTGAGCTTACGGGCTAGACCATCCGAGAGTAACGGATTTCTGCCCAGCACCTCTCTAGAGGATCGAGAAATTAGTCTCTTCGCATAGCGCGAACCTGGTTCTGACCGCCTGCACACGTCAGGATGGAAGAGGCCTCTGGAAGGAAGCTTTGGAGGACTTGCAGACGGCGCCACCAAGAAGTAATGATGACCGGCGAAACAAACATGCTATTGGCATGAGTGGCAGCGAGGTTCGCGGCGACCCCAGAGTGGGAACATGTGAGGCTGGGTCGTGGCAAACTGGCAGCGCAGCCTCAAGTTGGACTAGCGTCGAGCCCTCGTTACATACCCTTACTGCGGACACGTACCCGTCACCCTGCTCGTCCACCATGGCGCTCTGCCACAGGACTGCCGCACTACTGTGGGCGGCGCTCGCGTTCTTGACGTATATTGGATTCACCATGGCGCAAGAGCCACAAGTCAGCATAACCCACTTTGACAACTTGCCAGGCAGATTGTTCTTTTTCGAGGACACCACAGTGCGTTTACGTCTACACACATTTCCCCCAATTAATGTTTTATTTTGCCATAGAGTGCTATCTACCATGATGTACTCGTCGGCGATCTTTATGTGTCTCAGGATGAGGGCAAGTCCTGGAGTAAGCCAGGAGACATTCTGAGTGGTACAATCTCTATGGTCGTACCGCACCCGTTCGATAACAGATATGTAAGTAATATATCTCAGCGGATGTTCATGAATCCCATTTCCATACTACTCCACCCAGGCATTCGCATTGACGGATGGAACGGTTCATTACCGCACCGACGATCGTGGCAGGACTTGGCGCTCTTTCGAAGTCCCCGCTCCTCTCAGCTATGCAGCAAAGCCACTTTCTTTCCACTCCGACAAGTGGGACCACATATTGTACCAGGGAACTGTCTGTGACCGAATAGGCTGGAACAACGTCTGCACTGACGTGGTGAGTCTGCGTATCTCTGTCTCCTTTGCGCGCGCTTATCCGTTTTCAGACATATTTTACCACTGATGGGTTCTCCTCGACACCAAAGGTACTCTTAAAAGACACGTCAAGTTGCCAGTTCGCGCACGGTTCCAGGGACTTCAAGCATAGTGCTCACGAGAACTTGATCTATTGTGTTGCATACGATTCGTCTAGCAGTGGAATGTCCCACTCGCTCTCATCCTCTCGACTTTACTCTTCTACTGACTTCTTTGGCACCTCGAACGTCGAAGACCTTGGCATAGGGAAGAGTGCCAAGGGCGTTGCGGCGTTTGCGATCGTGTCCAAGTTTGCTGTTGTTGCATTAAAAGACGTAATGTCTGGGATCGACGGCGACATGTCGCTATACGTGACAGTGGACACAAAGGAGTGGGCCAAGGCGCAGTTTCCTCACGCATCCCAAGCACGCCTCCGCCAGAACGCGTACACCATCGTCGAGTCAACCGTCCACTCCCTAGCCGTGGATGTTTTACTCCAGGACCAAAGCACAATCGGGACGTTGTTCGTAAGCAATTCGAATGGAACCTATTTTGTGGAAAGTCTCGGGGATACGAACCGTAACATTGGCGGATACGTCGACTACGAGAATGTGCAAGGCGTTTCCGGGATCGGTATTGCAAACGTAGTGTTGAATGCTCAAGAGGTGGAGAGGAAGAACGCCCCGAAGAAGCTAAGATCGATGATCACTTTCGACGACGGTAGGGCTACATAGTTCATCATATTCCCTCTCGATATTCATACTCCTGAAGGTAGCAGTTGGTCTCCCATTCGTGCACCATCGACCGGTATCGATGGCAAGCAGATCCCATGCGACCCTTCTAACCTCGGAGACTGTTCACTCCACTTCCATTCCGTTACCGATCCCCATAATTTCGGACCCATCTTTTCTTCCACTGCTCCTGGCCTCGTGATGGGTGTCGGCTCCATCGGGAAGCAGCTCTCCCCTTACGAGGAGTGTGATACTTTCCTAAGTACTGATGCTGGGCTGACCTGGCGTATGGCCCGGACACAGGCGCACATGTATGAGTTTGGCGACTCAGGGAGCATCATCTTGGCGGTGAACGACGAGGAGATGACTGATACTGTAAGCTATTCTACCGATTTTGGGCAGACCTGGTACGCCATTACCATCATCTCTGTATGTTTGACTGACTCCGTTGGCTTTCGTCAGGAAATCAACCTCCCTGGGCGTCAGCTTCCGTGCCAAAGCGCTCACTACCGTCAGTGATGCAACATCCCAGAAATTCATTCTCCTTGCCCAACTCTCGCGAAATGATCAGAGGGTTGGTGACGGTCGCTATGCCGTGATATATCTTGATTTTGCTGGCATGCGATCCCGCAAGTGCGCGGAAGGTGACTTCGAGAGGTGGTACGCGCGCGCAAAGCCTGATACAGAGTGCTTGATGGGCGTCAAGGTGAGCTTCCAAAGAGCATGCAACCATAAATACTTATGGATATCTTTTCAGCAATGGTACAACCGTCGGAAAGCCAACGCAGACTGCTACGTCGGCGATAAGTTCCATGACCCTATTGTCCACGAAGATCGGTGCACTTGCCAAGATCATGATTACGAGTGGTAAGTAGCATTGACTAGTGATACGCGATACTCTCGGTCACGACTGACGCCTGATTGCTCCAGCGATTACAATTACGTTCGGAGCGGCAACGAGTGTGTTCCAGCTGGACTCGAGCGTATCCCAAGCACTCTTTGCACCTCAGGCAGACCAGACGAAACATATATGGGTTCGTCTGGGTATAGGCTGATAGCGGGTGACATGTGTAACCCGGGCCAAGGCCCAAAGAAGGATGATCCCATAAAGAAACCATGTTCGCAAGGTATGTGCCCTTGATTGGGTCAAGTAGGTGGAGTTAATGTTACGTGGATGTAGCTGAACCCGTGGAGGGTGAAATCACTGACCAGATTGTGGGTCGTTGTCACAATGTGTCAGCTCCTTTCTAACCCCCAAACTTAGCATCAATTCAATGCAAAGCTTGTTCAATACCAGTTCTTCAAAGAATCAAGCGTGAGTGGATATACACCGCGTTTTTTCGCTACCTGCTAAAGTAAACTGTAAAAGACCATTCTCGTCTTGCTGGACGATGAAACAATCTGGCAGTCAAGCAACGAGGGGCTTACTTGGGAACAAAAGCACCCTGAGGAGCGCTTCCTGGGGTTCTACATGCACAGTCATACGAACGAACGAGCGTATCTCCTCACCAAATCCTCCAAATACTTCTACACGACGGACGGCGGTCATATTTGGCACGAGCAACATGCGCCGTCCCCCCCGAACACGTTTGGCGTGATGGCGCTTCGTTTCCAACCCCGCTCCGATTACCTCATCTGGATCGGTGACGCTGGATGCGATGGCGACGGTGAGAACTGCCATGCACAAGCTCACTATTCGCGAGACCATGGTCGGAGGTGGGAGTTCATCGAAGACTATGTTCATAATTGCGACTGGGCTCGTGACAAAGATCTCCGCGTCGACCCAAACCAGATTCTTTGCGAGTCATACAAGAACAAGCAGGGCTCTCAGCGCCTATTCGGCAATGACAATGCATTGCAGCTCATCTCGGGGAGAGATTATTATGGAAGGAGGACGAAACTTTTTGAGCATGTCGTCGGTTTCACGAAGTTCTCAGAATACCTCATCGTGGCCGAGGTACGTCATGTCGGACTCTTTGAAAGTGTTCAGCATCGACTTACGACTGGACAGTATCTTCCTGCAAGGAATGCACTGGATCTCCAGGTTTCGCTCGACGGATTAACGTTTGCTACTGGGAGGTTCCCGCCTGGTATGCATCCCGACACCCATGTACGTCCAAGTGTGTCCACCGCGGACCATTCACTCACCCGAGACAATGAATAGGCATATACTGTATTGGAATCAACCACTGATTCCATCTTCCTCCACATGACTATGTCTGAATGGCCGAACCCCTACTGGGGTAACATCCTCAAGTCCAATTCCAACGGAACTTACTTTGGGCTGTCTATAGAAAATGTGAACAGAAACGAGGTCGGATATGCTGATTTCGAAAAGTTGGCCGGGTTGGATGGGATTGCGTTGGTTAATGTTGTAGCGAACCCAGCCGAGGCAACATTGACGGGTAGAAAGGTGCTCCAAACGAGGATTACGCACAACGATGGTGAGTGTCCTGGGCGTCAGCTAGGCTATGGCGTCTGATCGTTACGGCATTTAGGTGGCACTTGGAAGCCCCTTACACCGCCCAATGTCGATTCGCAGGGGAAGTCGTATCCTTGCTCTACCACTGTACGTTGCGTTCGGTCCTCTGGTTGAATGCGGTACTTATTTGCGCAGAGCTGTGGCCTCCATATACATGGGTTCACAGAACGTAGGGATGCGCGGGCAACATATAGCAGTTCGAGTGTCGTGGGTCTTGTTATGGCGGTCGGCAATGTGGGTGAGGTGCTTGCTCCTTACACAGAGAGCGACACCTTCCTTTCCCGCGACGGTGGCTTCACTTGGGAAGAAGTTCACAAGGATGCCCACCTGTGGGAGTTTGGGGATTCCGGGTCGATCATATTGATCGTCAACGACGAGGAGCCAACAGATCACGTCTTGTTCACTACGGATGAAGGTCTCTCGTGGCGAGAATACAGATTCGGTAACGAGAAACTGAGGATCAATACGATCATCTCAGTTCCCGAAGATACAAGCAGGAAGTTCATGCTTCTTGGACATGCCCCTGGCTCTGCGTCGTCTGCGATTGTACACATTGACTTTTCGTCCTTGACTCACCGACAATGTAAGCTTTACATTCTGAGGTTATCTTGTGGTGAACTGATGGCCTTTTTTTTGTTTGTTAGGCAAGTTGAGTGAAGATGATCCGGCTCATGACGACTTTGAGCTGTGGAGTCCGAGTGAGGGAAGAGCAGAAGCGTGTTTGTTCGGCCGTCAGGTATCCCTCATTGTGTTCTGTATTCCAATACATCCTATGAACCCCGTTCTGCCTGCAGACGCTCTACCAGCGCCGTAAACGCGATGCCAACTGCATCGTCGGCAAGGAGGCGAAAGCGGTTCACAAGTTTGTCAATAACTGTGCCTGTAGTTCAGACGACTTCGAGTGGTGAGTCGAGCCCGTCCCCGACGTCTACATGTTTCGGAGGCATGACGCGACGAACGTTTCACAGCGAATTCAACTTTGTGAAGAACAGCGAAGGGAGGTGTGTACCGGTACCAGGGACCACGCCTCTCCCCAGTGATGACTCTTGTCGCGGCGACGAGGAGTACTGGTATGAACGGACCGCGTATCGCAAGGTCGCGCACTCAAGCTGTGAAGGCGGCGACCGGCTTGACCATGGAACGCAGCACCTCTGCCCGGGAATCAGAGGTCACAGCGTGCTCTTCTGGCTCATGGTGTTCCTGTGCCCGTTTGCGATCACCGCGCTCGTCGCGTGGTGGTGGTATAGGAAGAGTGGACTCGCCCGAGGGTACGTCCTTTTTTTCTCATGGGGACGCCTTCTCCCCTCCGCCTCCCGTTCGCTGACTCTGACACTACAGAACGATTCGACTTCCTGGCGATTATTCGGGCACATACAAGCCACTTTCGGGTTCGAGCGCTCTCGACACCCTGGCGTCCGTGCCCTGGTTCCTCTTTGGCCTGGCGGGCGTCGCGTATGAATACGTGTCGTCCAAGCTGGATCACTTTGTGATGGGATATCGGGCGCGCCGTGGCTATCGAGATTTGCCTATCGACGAGGACGCGCAGATACTCCGGTTCGAGGACGAGGAGTAGACAGAGTGAGGGTAGTGGAGAGAAGAGGGCAGCGCTTTGAGTATGCACATACAACTCTTTCATAGGGTGTTCAAAAAAACCGGGCATCCTCATCTGGTCGGTCTCGTTTTACTCTCGTGTTCATTCTTGGGCTCCCGTGAAGCCACCGTGTGATGTGGTGTAGATCGTGTCTCTACCTGTCAACAGACGTTCTGCGCATGTACGATATGTACTCGACTTACACACGATCTTACTTTCGAATATGCTGTACAGACACAAATTCGGGCGTATGTGGCTAGTTCAGATTAGCAATGTGTTAACGAGACACATACAAGGCATAACCAAGCCCAAGAAACACAAAGGTGATGCACAAAAATCGTACAGAGCAAACAAAGGGGAATGACAGAATCAAGGGCACTGGTATGCAAGGGCACGTAGGTAGTACGGAAAATAATTAGGATTAGGTCGGCTATACCCTAAGAGATAGATGCCAAACGGATGCGAGAATACTGACGCGAACCAGCACGATGATATACACGTTGGCAGAGTGCATCGAGCACTGTACAGGTTAATCTTCCATCGCTACTTCGCCAATTGTACCATCACGAGGGCCCAAGAGACCTGGCGACAGCCTTAAAGAAAAATTGGAAGTACAATCCGGACTCAGCAAAGCCGGTGAGGGTAAATTTGGCGAATATATATTCTCAGCGTTGTCTGTGAGTGACATTCTCGTCATGAGAGGTTGTCGCGATGGGGGAACTAGGATAGCGGGAGGTAAAAGCGAACCAGCGCACTTGGGAGTTGGAGAGAGGGGGAGCGCAGGAAGCGGTGCGCTGGGAGGTGGCACCAGGGGAACGGGGATTCGGATCGCTCGGCGCAGACTAGCATCATCATCGTCAGTACAACTTCAACACTGCTCGAAACGCGCCTACCGCTTGCGCGAGTTTGCGATGCCACCGACGCTCCCGCTTCTCAGTCTACCAAGCAGACTATTGTCCCCAGACGCTTCATTCATGGTAACACTGGTAGCGCGATGGCGCATAGGAGACATGAGGCCAGCCCGCTGGAGAGCAGTGCCTGCATTTTTGACGGGAGACTTGATGAGGGCCATTGGGCTCGTACCCACATTGGCGCTAGAACGACGTCTGCGCATCCTAGGACGGCCAGCATTGGCGTGAGCTTCCGGAGCTCTGGGACATGGGCTGATCTGCCCAGTGGATGCGAGCGAGACGCTCGACGGGTGATCAACGGGGTCGGCAGGAGTGGCTGAGACAGCCATAGGTGAGGTCGGCAAGACAGGTGTTGTGCACCTAGCAATCCGTGGTGCAAGAAGACCGGACGAGAAAAAGGCAGAGTATGTCACCATCTCGAGCGCGTCGGAGGTCAAGATCAAAGGGACATGTTCAACTTTCGCCTTCCGTTTTAAACACGCTCGTTTATGTAATCATAATAAGACTCGTCACGCGCTGACAGTGTACCTTGAAATTGTCCACTGCATGTTTTTCATCGTACGTTAGCTCGGCTTTCTCGATGTCTCGCATCACCAAACAGCTCCGCAGAAGGAACTCACACATACAATTCTTCTGCATCCGTCATACTTTGGTCCACGGATGCTTCAATTCTTGGAGTCCAAGTTGTACGCAGACGTCGAAGGCACATGTTCAGGAGCGTTCGGATACATCATAGCCGTCGTCTCAATTCTCGACATTGGAAAAGGCATGGTCATCAGTGGCAGTGGCCAGGCCGAGTTTGTTACACGGTATCGCGCCATAGTATTCAAGCCATTCAAGGGCGAAGTGGTAGATGGCGTAGTCAACAACGTCAACAAGGTATGGATCTGCCACGGTCCTGTGATACTGTCACCCCGGCTCGGCCATAGATGGGCTTTTTCGCGGATGTGGGACCACTGCAGGTCTTTGTTTCGCATCAGGTAACATCCTAGCCGTTTTTCTCAATCGCATCGCTTACTCGTCTTTAGCTCATACACCCAGACATGAAATTTGACCCCAACTCGAATCCACCGTCATTTGCGTCGGAAGACCAGGTATGGATTCACGATCTCATTCACTCGTGATACGTGCAGCTGTTGCCAGATCATCGAGAAAAACACTCGCGTCCGACTAAAAATCGTGGGTACTCGTGTTGATGCGACAGAAATTGTGTGTCCTTTGTTCCTTTCCAACGATGCGTGCTCACCCTTCGAAGTTTGCTATCGGGACCATAAAAGAAGACCACCTTGGTGTGATAGACTGACCTGTTCTGCCGCGCAACTTTCTTTCTATATCCCATCTGCAGGACCAAACTCTTACCTAGCTTGTAGCGTGAATGGTGTTCTTGGTTTGGTTACCTGCGCACGCGGGCCGAGGTATCTAGCCTACCCTAGTTAGAAACATGTAGCGCATTTGACTTGTCGCGGTCTGAGAGGCAACGGCCAATCAAGCGGAAGGATCTTCGCTCCGACCATCCGGTGGAAACACTGACCATGATACTCATTCCTGGGGTCACTTCCCTTGGATGTTCCCCCCCTCCCTTTGGTGTGTTTTGATCCGCAAAGATCCTCGTCGATACCCTTTCAGTCAGCGTATTTGGGGTAGGGTGATGACATGGAACGGAATTAGAGTGCGGGTGCCTGTACGCCGCAGCTCAGCCGTCCCACGGACTCCCTTGAAAGCGGGGGTGAGATGCCCATGCACAACTACTGATGGTGGCCAGAGGTGCAACAAGCACGAGGCACTTCTTGGTGTTAGAGAACATAGATCCGCGGTAAGAAGCTTGCGAATGATTGGTCGCTAGTCACGATTCGAATGTCTACGTACAGGTGCCATCATCTTCCTCGACCGGTCTAGCGCCATGTTTCCATCCGTATGTCTCCTCCCCCCCACCTTACACTTTTCGATAGCTCAGTGGCTCCCATACAGCGCCCGCGGCATCCTCTTAATCCTAGAGATGTAATGTATGGGAATGGCTGCCTTCGGATGCTCGTGATTTTCTGGTGGGTCCGTATTTGGTGCGAAGGGGGCTCGTAGCTGCCCCCGGTTTCAGTTCGGACCTACATGGCCATCCCAGAATCTCACGGACCCCTCAAGCTTCAAGACCAAGGCCCCATCACACACCCCATTCCTGTACCTTGCATATGACACGATAAACATCCACGGTCCAGTCCACATGCACATCCGCCTGTGGGTCCCTCTCGTATACCGATAAAATCTGGGCACCGACCATAAGCACGAGCCGTGTACGCACCGGGATTGTAACTGTCTGACGAGGGGCTGCCTGACAAGGGGCATAACGCCATACTGGACATAAACGAGAATGACAAAAACACACACACACACACATCTCTAAGCGTTATAAGCTGCGCGTCTACATTGACAAACATTCATTTGGTTGCAAGCGAACCAACCGTCGCTCAAGAAAGCGTCGTCAAAACATTCCGTTGTCAGACGTCTGCAGACTCTGCAGACATGAGTCACGAAGTTGCCATTACGGCTCTAGATCGCGTTCGCCGAGTCGCACTGGTGAAAGTGAGGTCGGATGCGGTCGGATGGCAGGAAGCCTGAAGCCACGGGCAGAATTGCCGAGTAGTATAATATCGGGTGACCGGCATTCCGTGTACTACCCAGATTCATCATCCGACTTCTACTTCCACCCAGATTGAGCTCAGCGCCAAGAACTTGAGCTCTCAGCTTGGGTTGGGATCGCAGTGCGAACTTTTCGTAGCTTGAGTCACCCACTCGGTCCGATGAGGGCATCGGGACAGTCTCAGTCAAAAAAGTCAGCTTATTGCCGTTCGGGAGACAGGAGCGCGGGCGTACTTGACGGAAACGATCGGCTTCCGAGGCCGAATCATGGGGAATTGTGAGACAGTACCAGTACTGAAAAATACCAGTGGAGGAGTGGCGGCAAGCCGCGATTAGTACTAGTGCATGTCATAGCGTGTCAAGACTGATATCGCAATGATCGGATATCGGCTAATTCCATTTTGGATCTGCGCTGGATGAAGCTTTGAAGCTTGACAAACTCGAAAGTCCGATAGCAGACCAAACACGTCTTTTACCATCATGACGGCACGACCATAAATATTGCTGTTGCGGCGCACAAGCTCACACAAGTTCGCTTGCGCGAACAGCGGCGGGCGACTGTATCGCACGCTAGGGATCTTACTGGCCCATGCCATCTTTCTCGCGACTAGCCCTATTTGCACAGAAGGCTAGCCACGTTCCACACGTTCCCGATTAATTTCCATGACACGCTGCTGCATTCCTGAGATGCCTGGGCATATGGCACTCCGCGTGTCCGCCTGCCACCATCCTGCCAAATATGTTGCAGTTCCGGAAGGTCGTATAAATTTGCGCGCATGAACTTGCAGTGTAAGTTCCGAACGCCTTGAGAATCGCCCCTCTGATGACCTTTATCTTCGTGTTTGCCCTTCTTGGTGTCGCGGTCGTGCGGGGATTGCCTACCCTCTTGGCGAGACAATCGATAACTGCGCTGACGGCCGCCCAGATCGATGCCTTCTCTCCATACACGAATTATGCGAGTGCTGGATACTGTACCCCTGCCCAAACTCTTGCATGGAACTGTGGAAGTGCGTCTGATCGAAGTCTTGCCCACCAACGTTTTCTGGGGTGCTGACTCATGTCCATTCAATCCAGACAACTGTGAGGCCAACGCCAACTTCAAGCCTGTCGCCTCTGGTGGTAATGGCGACTCCGTTCAGTACTGTAAGGTGTGCTCACTTGTGCGTGGCAGCGTTGCTTACGCTTGCATTTGGACTACACATAGGGTATGTTGGATATGATCCGAATGTTGACACTGTGATCGTCGCCCATCAAGGAACAAATCCTTCGGAAATGTAAGTTCTAATTTTAGTTCTCAAGTTCTCTTTCTCAAAATACACCGTCTAGAACACCTCTGATTACGGACGCTGATTTTTTCTTAGCCCATTTGAACTCAACACTCTTCCCGGCGATAAACTCTGACATTGAATGCCACAGTGGCTTCGCGAATGAGCAAGCCAAGTATATCTCGCTTCTCATTTCTATTTTCCTAATTTGACTCATTATGGCAGGACAGCCACGGAAGTACTTGCTGCTGTGGAAAAAGCCATGTCAGTGTATAACGCAACGTCTGTAACAATGGTTGGCCACTCTCTGGGTGAGTATCGCTGGACGTCGTTACCAGAGGTGACCTACGTCATCGTTGTTTTGTAGGTGCAGCGATCTCGCTCCTCGACTCGGTGTATCTTCCCCTTCATCTGCCTACCGGGATAACGTTCCAGACGATTTGTTATGGTCTCCCTCGCGTCGGAAACCAAGCGTTCGCCAACTACGTGGATGCCAATTTGCACTTGACTCATATCAATAACAAAGAAGACCCGGTCCCAATCCTCCCTCCGAGGCTCTTAGGATTCGCTCATCCCGCTGGTGAGATCCACATAGAGGATTCTGGCGAGTGGGTGGTATGTCCTGGTAAGTTTCGTCTACTCTTTGAATCAAGGGTTTTCTGGACAGCCGCGGATCGTCCAATAGGCCAGGACAATCCGAGCACGCAATGCACAGTCGGTGCTGTACCCAACATTTTCGATGGCAATCTTTCTAACCATGATGGTCCTTATAATGGAATTGAGATGGGCTGTTGAGTAGGATTGTGATGACGATATCATCAGGATGTATTCCAAGTTATTGGACTTTATGTATTTGGAAACTTTATGTTGGATTACTGCACATGTACTGTCTTTTGTTGTTCTCGAAATCTAAATACCCATCGAATGCCGAGGAGAAACGATGTTATTATGGGGCCAGAAGTTGAACGACTTGCAACGTTGAGAGTTTGGATAATGACTGGACATCATTTCCAAGGCACGTTCATGGTATAGTAGAATTTCAGCTTCATATCAGCAAGTTCCCTCCCAAAAACTTGAAGGAGGAGTCGGATCCTCATTGCCGCTGGGCGTAGTTTCTGAGTCGCAGCGAGGCGTTCTCCATGCTGTGATCGTATGCATCCTCACAGTTGAACTATGGATTATCACAGATTCTGGGTTTTCCCCCACGATGATGGTCCTAATATGTCCTCCGTTTTTTAAGCTGCCACTGTTAGTACTTCAGTCACCGATCCCGGTGTCACAATGTCACGGTTCTGCAAACACTCTGTATGGTTAGGAAAACCAGAGCACGTGATGCATAATTTTCTACTTAACTGGACTTATCGTCATGCTCAGCGATCCTTTAGTTACGTCATTTGGTACATTCTCCCACGGTCTCACGAATTCATGTGATTCAGAACGTGCGCTAAGCGGTAAGGTGGAGAGCTTACATCTACTTTGCAGTCGGCAGTACATGAACAAAGGGGAGCGGGTCGATACAGATCGTGCATCCTGAATCTATTTGCTGATCGGCGCCTGCCTGCTTGCAGGACAAGTAAGACTGGCTTCCAAATGTTGAATTATATAACGCTTCCCACAAGGCCCTTCGCCGCCAGTACCTTCAAACAGCTTCTGCTCCACGAACCTCGTGGAACGTCTTGGCTTTCTGAGTTCAACCGACAAAGTATTTTCCGTCATGGGCACCCTCTATCTCGACCGGTACTTCGTTCTTCCATTCATTTCCTCGATGTGCACTACCCAATCAAAAAACTCAGCAAACATCTCTCGATGTGTAACATCTGATTTGTAAAGTGTTGCTGTGGGTCCCCATGGTAGTAACGCTCTCCTTATCGGTCGCGTTCTCTGATGGTCTCTGTGCTCGTGTTTCTGGATGCACCCCAAGTTCGCACGTGCGTGTACTTCTCATGCGATGCTGACAGTTATCTCAAGGTCGTCACTGGATAACACTTGTCATGTTGATAGCTGAGCTTCAGTGGACTCCCCGCCCGGATGTATACGGAGCACAGCACTCGCACTCCGGGACCCTGTTTCTGTGTTGTATGCGTTTCAGTCAATTCGAAAACCCGTGGATGACGGAAGGGAGAAGCCAGCCTATCGTCATTGATGTCCACTCACGGGCTTGCATGTGGTCGCATGGGAAGCCTATCGGCGGTCTCGTCCTGCGCCCTTGGTGGGTTGAAACGTCGTCTGCGCCCTCAGCTGTTGGGGCCCTGGATAGGTAGGCAACGGATCACGCGTAGAGGCACCGCACGATGACAACATAACAATGAACAGGTACCCAACGCCATTTCTCTTGTGAACCAGCCGTGGCTGCACAGGTGCGACTCGGGCTCTGCGGGTTCGCGGTCCATTCCTGCTTCATTCGGGCACGCTGCTGGAATGCTTGCCCATATGGCAGTCCATACGCCCACCTGCTGCCATCGCTTAGGCTGCTATTTATACAGCATTTTCGCAAGGCTCCAAAAGTATAAGACCCGATACAAGTCCCCGATTCCTTCAGAGTCGCGATTCCGATGACTTCTGTTGTTGCTGCCTTTCTCTGTGTTGCGGCCGTACAAGCCTCGCCTGCTCTCTCCGCGAGACAGTCGATAACTGCGCTGACGGCCGCCCAGATCAATGCCTTCACTCCATACACGTACTATGCGAGTGCTGGGTATTGTACCCCCACTCAGACCCTTGCATGGAACTGTGGAGGTACGGACACTTCATCAAAGCATTGCCTGGAGCACTGACCTGCCCGTCGATTTAGCCAACTGTGAGGCCAACTCTGCTTTCAAGCCTGTCGCCTCTGGCGGTAACGGTGACTCTATTCAGTACTGCAAGACACTTTATTATGTGTATGGGGTTCTGCAGACGGTTCCGCACAGGGTACGTCGGGTATGACCCGAATCTTGACACTGTGATCGTCGCCCATCAAGGAACGAACCCCTCTGAAATGTATGTTCCATTTTTAGCTCCCGAGTGTCTCTTTTCTGAGGACGCTGCCTTACAGGGAATCTCTTGTCACGGATGCTGATTTCTTCCTGGAGAATTTGAACTCTACTCTGTTCCCAGGAATCAGCACAGACATCGAATGCCACAGCGGTTTCACGAATGACCAGGCACAGCACGTCCTACACCTCGTTCATACTTGCCCAGCTTAATTGGTTATGACAGGACTGCCACGGACGTACTCGCTGCCGTGCAGGAAGCCATGTCAAAGTATAGTACGACATCTGTGACCATGGTTGGGCACTCTCTGGGTGAGTACCGCAGAGTCGTGACTAAAGGCGGCTTACACTGTCGGTGTTATGTAGGTGCGGCTATCTCGCTTCTCGATTCCGTATACCTCCCCCTTTGGTTGCCGTCCGGAACAACTTTCCGTACATATTGCTACGGCCTTCCTCGTGTTGGGAACCAAGCATTCGCTAACTATGTGGACGCCAATTTACACTTGACCCACATCAATAACAAAGAGGACCCGATCCCAATCTGTCCTGGAATGTTCTTGGGATTCGTTCACCCTGCTGGAGAGGTGCACATCGAGGATTCTGGAGAATGGGCGGCGTGCCCTGGTAAGACCGACCTGCTTTGCATTGCGGATTTTGTATACGAACATGGTTCGAACAGGCCAGGACAATCCAAGTACCCAGTGCATAGTCGGTGATGTACCCACCATCCTCGACGGCGACCTCTCCAACCACGATGGGCCGTACAATGGGATTGAGATGGGCTGCTGAGCAAGACTTTTTTTTTGGTGAAATTATGATGTGCATTATTGGATGCGTTGGATTTGGATTTTCGTGCCTGTACTAGCGTTTACATAAAATTTGATTCCTTCTCTTCCAAGGTTCGGTTTGATCCTTTTCTCGGACCTCGCACCGTCGAGCGCGCGCCCATTGCCAGACGAAACTTGATGGAGCAATTCACTAAGTCCAAATGAGGGAAGTGCCTGGGTGGAGGTTATGTGGCTGACAACTAGTCGAACTTTAAGCTATCCTATCCCATTTGTCGTTCTCTCGCCCATCTCCTCGAGAATGTCCATGGACACATCATTACTTCGGGGCGCCCGGTCTCTGTGAAAACCTGTCCTTGCAATGTCACGACGATTCTTGAGCTGGCTCTTTACTCTGGCCGCGTTCTGTTCTCTGTCGTCGTCCCTCCGGTCTGCATGTGCATAGCATCTCTACAGAGCTGACGGCGATCCTGTCGTCGCTGGATGATGCTCATTGTGGTGATGGCTCACGTTCAGCGGACCTTGTAGATGTGATGCAGTGCGTGGCACTCGCAGGCCGAGATAGGACGGGATCTTTGTCGCTGCTCTGTTGTGCCTGTATGCGGGTTTATGACTTTAATCGCCGAACGGTGTAGACAAGCCAGTCCGGTTCAACGGTGGGCGGTGTGGTGCATGGCCGCCCTGAGAGGCGTTCAAATCGCGCTTGCTCTAGATCCGCCATTGAGCTTTCGTTCGAATGGACGACAAGAGTCGGGCTACGTGTTTGGCGAAGACGTCTATGCCGACGCATACGTGCACGTATGCGCTGACTTTTTCCTGGCCAGTTCTGTACGTTTTCGGCCAAGTCTCTTCCTGCTCACCAGCAGCCCCCATCCCCACCCGTGCACCATGTTGAATTGACAAGTCCACGGCTGTCTGTACTGGCTGTTGGATGATGATCGTAGGACTGGCTCACGTTGCACGTGCGGTACGCATACAAGCCGAGCGCTCGGGGTCATAAGGTCGGAGATGGGCGATGGGGTCCATCCAGACGAACATCCGATTTGAATGCCAGGTGACTGGGTTCGTCCGGCTTTACAGAAGAATCCGGTGTATGCGGCCGGCGAGCATGTCTGATATTGCAGACTAGTCTGACGAGTTGGACGGCAAGTAACTGACGGTCACTAGATTGCCAGATAAATCATTTAAAGTGGGGTTTGAAAGTTCGGTTGATCACTGTTTCAGGATCGTCCTTCCGGAAGACCGAGCCAAGACACCACGACAGGCCTTGTCGGGACGCTGTTTCGTGCGAAACACTGCCTAAAAAGTAAATGTTACTTTTCCCGGAGTTGATGTGATTCGACGTGTATGAGATGCGCATCGCTGATGAGTGGGTAAGCTGTGCAGCCGATACTCCCCGTCCAACTGGCTCAGCAGAATCATCCTAGGTATGCCTCAACGAGATGACTCCCCCTCACGTTCGGACTAAGTGCCGTACTGTACGAACCTAGCTCCCTTGCCTTACGGACGCAATCACATGGACAACAGCGAGCCCACATCAGCTGGGTTTGTATCACACGGAAGCAGGAAATAAAAGTAGAGTCCCGACAGGGACAAGGTAGCTCGGACGGCGTACGACAACACTGTACCTCATATAGGTCGCCGCTGGCCATCGCTGACGAGATGTCGTCTCTCCCACTCGTCCACGTAAACATGACTGATCACTCGGAGGGTCGCGCCGGAGCGGTACCCGGCGCGGGACATCGCCATGAACGACAGTGTCTCGTACGTGGCCGGTAGTTCACCCAAATAGCCTTGAAAAAGACGGCGGCCGGGGAAGACGAGGATGCAAACATGTCGCACACCGGCGGAATGGTTGGGAAAGAATTGTGCCTGGACAACTGTTTCTGGTAATTCACGCGAGCTCATAGCAGGTATGTGCCCATGGTTGGCGAGTCGCGACCAACGCCCAACGTATCTATGTTCTTTCGAGGTAGACACGTTGATAAAGTCCGCTAATGTTGCCCAGGGGAATGAGGTCGGTCCTCGTCTCAAGCTCCACGTTCGCAGATACCGTAATGGGAAAGACTTGAATGAAGATGGAGCGCTCGCAAGAACGCAACACCTCAGGAGATCGGGATAAAAGCTGCAATATTCATACATCTGTTCTAAAAGCGTCAACAAGGAAAGCGGAATGACCGTACCATCGACAAAAACGATATCAAAAGTAAAATGCTTACAGTTGCCTGCCGCTGTTTCCTTGCGACGGTGAGATCAACTACAAATAATTGAAGCGACAAACACGTCAAGATAGGACGCGATCGTCACCCATCCGCCATTTCAGCACCGTCCGTCCGTGCACTCTTCCACCAGGGTACAGGACCCAGTCCCTGTTCGGCTATCGAGCACTGCATCCACGTCGTGAATACCTCGTATTCACACTTGTTTCCAAACTCACGATGATCGTATAAGGTGGCCGTCGTGCCTCGTGCTTGATCACCACTCCTTCTGCAGCCTTGGGTGGTCCGGGCTCGTCGTCGTAAAACTCGTCCGCCTCGACACGAACGCGAACGATCTCGCCCTGATCAATGTACATGCGTTCTTCTGTAGGAGACTCGAGGAGCTCGTGCGATGTCGTCGCTTCCGACTCTGGTAGCCAGAAGTGTGCGCGTTCGTTCGGATCACTGTTACGGGGGCGGTAAGGCGAGTGAGAACGCCAAAGGAGGAGAATTTGGACCATACAAGGTAGAAGGCTGGGGGAGGTACGCGAGAGGGATGTACATGTCGTCGAAAAAACCTACGCTTACTGATATAGTCAGCTAGTATTTTTCAGAGACGTGGAGAGATGCGCACGTCGGATTCCTTCTTCATCGGAGGATTTAACTTTGGCGAGGATCACCTCGGACGTAAAAGGTCGGAACACGACCATGCGGAACTTTGCTGTGCACGGGTGTCAGGGGAGAGAGAGCGGGGGGCCGAGAGACGATGGCGAGGACCTGTATACCACAGGCATCCGTCTCCGTATCGAACCTTGCCCTCCCCAACCTCAGCAAGGTCGAACACACAGATACATAAACCGACGTCATGCAGGACTCTGTTGGCGTATTTCTTGTTGATCTCGTCTGTAATCGCTTGGTGCGCTGGCGCGCCGAAGTTGGCTGGCAAGACGGGTATCGTGTCCTGAGATCATTAGTCGTGGTCGCAGAGGAAAAGGCGAGATGTACCTTAATGATGGAAAGGACAAACATGGTCGCGAGAGCACCTGAGTCCTTCCGGCACTGGCACAAATGGGGGTCATCACGTGATCTAGCCCTGGCGAAAAAAAAAAGTCAGTGCGCTCCTGGCCGGGAAACTTAGGGTGGTAGAGGATTTCGGGGATCGGGCACCCTCCTTTGCTTCATAGACACGATGACGAGTCCTTCTTTGGCCACGACAGGCAGCACCTCGTCCTCGTCCTCATCCTCGTCGAGGTTTCTCCCTGCAAAATCATGGCACCACTTCCTCGCTGGCGGGTGCGTGGATCTCTAAGCGCGTCCTCGGGAACTCCAACTCATTCGCACGAGCTAGTCTCGGAGGGATGTGTGGTGCCGTTGTCACTAGTCCGTTTGACGTCGTCAAGACGCGTCTTCAGTCAAGCCTGTTCAGAGAGAAGCACGCTTCGGTTGGCATGGTCGGCGGTGGGGTAGCTGCCCTCCCACATCGCTCGAGCGGTCTGCTCTGGAACTTTGTCGAGACTGGGCACATCCTTCGGTTCGTCGGATCACTTCTCGCTCCCCCGTAGTCCCTGCCGATTCACCACGTCATCCATACGCTGCCCCTCCCTTTCTTCCTCTTCTCTCCTCTTTTTCAACAGCGATATTTACCGCAACGAGTCTCCCCGTGCACTGTTCAAGGGTCTCGGTCCAACGCTGGTCGGCGTCGTTCCCGCGCGCTCGATCAACTTCTTCACCTACGGTAACGGCAAGCACATCATCGCTCACCACTTCAACCACGGACAAGAAAACTCGTATGTGCATCTCTCCGCGGCCGCCATCGCGGGTGTCATCACGGGCACTGCGACGAATCCGATCTGGGTCGTCAAAACGCGGTTACAGCTCATCGAAGGACGGCGGCACGTCGCGCCGACTGGGACGCTGTCCAGCGTCGTCGCCTCGAGTGCGGCACGACGGCCTGCGTCGACGATCGTGGGTGGGAGCTACGCGATGATAAAGCAGATATTCCGAGAAGAGGGCATCCGCGGGTTTTACAAGGGCCTCAGCGCGAGCTATCTCGGTGTTACCGAGGGCACCATTCAGTGGGTCCTCTACGAGCGGCTCAAGCGGCTCTCTGCGGACACGCAGGGACGAGGCGGCGTCGCGGAGTGGGTAGGCATGCTCGGGAGTGCTGGGACGGCCAAGTGTGTCGCCAGTCTGATCACATACCCTCACGAGGTGCGTCCTTCCTCGAGCTGTCGTCTGCGTCTGATGACGTTCTCGGGCGGCACAAAGGTACTGCGAACTCGACTACGACAACCGGGTGTCAATGGGGTCGTCAAGTACACCGGTCTCTGGCAGACGCTGCGGACTGTCATCGCAGAAGAGGGCGCACGGTCCTTGTATGGGGGTCTTAGCGCCCATCTCATGCGGGTCGTGCCGAATGCGGCGGTCATGTACTCGATATACGAGGGCGTGCTCCGATGGAGCTGAGAGCCCCCTTCGTTGGCTTCTCGGTCTTGGTTTTCACCTCCCCGCTTTGCCCGTGCTCAGCTTCGTGACACGGGACTCTCATGACACCATCTAGATTGTGTCTACGATAGTCGTTGCTTAATATGATCAGCTGTGCCGTGCGTCTCCCTTCATCCAGTACCCCCACTCCGCACACATACTACTTGCTTGTTTTATTGTCGACTCACTCACCTGTCATGTAGCCCACATGTCGTTACCCGTAGTATCCTAAGCGCATCACCACTCGGATGCTGTCCGACGGTGGCGAACCCACAGCCTCGATTTATCGCGTGTCCTCGATCGCACGCCCGACCCGCAACACCAGCTCGTCTGTCCCCCACTGTCCGACGACGCTCACCCAGACGGGCCATCCATCTCCCCCAAGGCCCGCGGGGACGCTCAGCGCAGGCAGCCCAGCAAGCGAGGCGGGGACCGTCATCACGTCCTGCAAATACTCGCCCATGTCAGACGCCCCCCGCCCGTTGCTCTCGATCTTGGTGTCGTCCCGCGCCTGGTCCCTTTCAAGACGCGGCGCAGTGCGAATCGCAGAAGGATGGAGCAGGACGTCGACGCCGTCGTCGAGCAAGGAAGGAGCAGTCGTCGCCGCCCGGGCGAGGTGGAGACCCTCGTGACGAAAGACCTTGTCAAAGTCGGCCTTGACGTATGCGCGCACGCGCTGCGCCTGCAAAAAATAGTTGTCGAACGCGCTGCACCCAGGGAGCGATGGGACGGGGCGTGGAGGATCAGTTGGCCATCGCCTCGCTGTGCGCGGGTTGAGGAACGCTGTGCTCACTCGGCCGTTAGCGCGTATGTGTCCAACAGAATCCGTTTTTGCACTTCCTGACCAAACCCGGCGGACCGCGAGTGCGCATAGACGTCGCACGGTTTCGGGCAGGGCCCTCCCGGGCGTGGCGGAACGCGGAGACCTGTAGTGAGGGCGAGGGCAAGCAGGCAGCCTCACCGACCCGCCCGTATCGGTCCCCAGCGCACTGGATTGTTTCCACATTCGCGTCAACACCTCGGCGGTGCTCGAACATCCGAGCGACAAAAAACGACGAACGCGGAACACATTCCGGCGGCGACACTCGCCGCGCTCCTATTCGAGCTCCTGCCTGCAGACCTGCGCTTCCGGTCTGACCACGGCACATCGTGCATGCCGGGGGGCACATGCGGGTTCACGGCGGGTCCATGAACAGATTGGTGTTGGGGGATCTAAACGAGTGGCAGACCGGTTCAGTTCCCTGCCGCTGCGGGGTGTGACGACGCGCCAAAGACGGGACGCACCCCATGCTAAACTCGTCGCAGTTGGCTCTCCCGACGATACAAGCGTCCGCGTCGCGAAGGAGCTCGATGGCCGTCGCGTCACACGGCGACGTGTACGCTGCGCGACCATCAACGACTCCCGTCAGTCTCGGGAACGAGCGGGAGACGACGTGCCGGTAAGCATAGCGGAGGCGCAGGTCGTTGGAAGGACGTGGGTGCAAGTGTTGTCCTTTACCGCCACGGTCGTTCTGTGGAGTGGGCCGTCGTGTGGAGGTGGGGGCGCCTTGGAGACGTGGACGAGGACGTTGAGGTGCGTGTTGAGGTGCTCGATCGTGGCCTGGGCGGTGGACAGAACACGCCTTTGAGAGGGTGCATTCAGGACATTCGAGGGGTCTGTGCGACCTGCCGCAAGTCTGAATACACTACTACTTCTTACTTGCTGACATGAATGTAGATCCACTGTTGCTATTGGCAACTGGTGAACCTGGTTTTTGCAAGAGCCCTACCTGCCTTAGGGCAAAGACCTGCACTGTTCCATGACTTCAAGTCTCCAAGGAACCTTGTAGAATTTGACAGCACAAAGAGCAATCTAGATTGTTATGCGTACGTGTAGTTTCCTAGCTGTCGAGCACACTTCAATAGTAGTGCGAGACTAATAGAGATCCAGGTCTCACTATCCCTTCACGAAGGGACTCGTGGATGGCTAAGTTACTACACGTATATTGCGTAGAACTAGCTGGGGAAAAGTATTGTACATGGACTCGTATAAATACTTGAGCATTGCTGTACCAACTAGATGTGGTAGTACCGTCTATGGTAGTTGGAGTTACTCGATATGGTAGTTGGGGAAACGCGGCGTGATGAGAGACACGCCGTGGGAGTGGTAATGTCCGGATGTG
>JBBPMG010000201.1:0-37490 GCA_038090195.1 Boletellus deceptivus
CATTGAGTACGTTACATGCTGCTTTTATACTAGTCAGGAGTCTGAGTATAAACCTAAAGATGAGTCGTCTGGAGTCATTCTGACTCCTAATGACTCATGTTTGAAGCATGTGATCTTATCATGACTCAGTATGAGTCACTCTGACTCACAATTTCAAATAATTGTAGAATGAGTCATTGTGACTTATTGTGACTTGATATGACTTGGACATGAGTCCATCTGAGTCATACCAAGTCATAATGACTCGAGTCTTGAGGGTTGTGTAACCTATTGATAGGTTATGAATAAGATCCGTTTGTTCTAATGGTATTAGCATAATTGTAGTAGAATGTTGCAATTGTTCTGGTGGTTCCGGTAATTCCGGAAGCTCCGGAACTCAACACAGTTGGTACTGAACAATTGTTCCGGTAGTTCCGGTTGTTCCAGAACCTCCGGAACTTGATACAGTTGATACTCAACTAGTTAGTTACACTATGTCTGGTTCATTATATGAACTGGGCATGTGCTAGCCTTTTTCAACAAATGGGAGGTAATGAGTTCGCTCCCTGATCTTTCTCAGCCTTCTAAAGTTCTCATCAAAGACATGGGCCCTTTTGACCCAGTCCTTCCAAGTCTCTGGTTGAGGGTTAAGCATTGTCATTGTATTGGCGAGCTTTCCATCTACTCCTCTTCTTAGCACATCGATAAGTATATCGTCGTGTCCGCTATCGAGCCCACTTCAGTAGGCTTGTAATTCAAAGGCTGAAGCGTAAGAGTCGAAGTTTCCCCGTTTAAGCCTTTGGGGCATGTTCTTTTCCTCGGTATCTGGGAAATTGCTTTGCTTTAGGTCGTAGATGACATTCCTTGCCCTTTCCTTTTGTCCAGAGGGGACAAAGGCAGCACGGAAGGCAGTTAGGAAGGCGTCGTAGGTGGAGTCTGGGGCTCAGTTGTACCAACTTTCAGCGAAAGTGGCTTCCCTTCCTTTCATGAGCTTGTTAAGACATGTGAGGATCATTACTGGTTCATTTTTCTTATAGATATGCTTGTTGATTGCAAATTACGCATTCATGGACATGATCCATCTTTCTGTGTCCTCCGGTTGTCCGCTAAAGTCTCTGGGGAGGGCTGTGCAGAGCTCCCCCTTCTTCTCAGGTTGGTTTGTGGCTGCATCTGCCATTTCTTTGTCACTGTTGGACATTTCAGATACTGCGGGTTCCACTCGGATAAGTGGGGAAGGTAATGGTGACAGGGTGGTCGGTTCCGCAGTGGTTACAATTGGTCCTGCTGGTTGGACAGGGGCTAATAGCAAGGAGGAAGGTTGTCTCCTTCTTATGAGTGGGTTCATGGCAGGGGAAGGTCTTCCTGCGATGCGTCACAAAATCGGCGAGGCACTCTGATACAGGTTTTCATATGGCAGTGGTTGGGTCGACTGAGACAGAGTTCCTTCGTCTTCAGTGTAAAACACTTCTTTGTGTTCCTCGTCTGATCCTTTCAGGGTGTGGTATGATGTGGTGTTGGTGGGTGGGACCCTTCTGCTAAAAAGCAGGGGTCTGGGGACGAGCTAGTTCTTTTGTTACACGTATGCATAGTCCTAGCTGTCGAGCACACTTTGGTAGTAGCGTGAGACTAATAGAGATCCTGGCCTCACTATCCCTTCACGAAGGGACTCATGGATGGCCTAGAAGCTACACGTAGATTGTGTAGAACTAGCTGAGGAAAGGTATTGTACATGGGCTCGTATAAATACTTGAGCATTGCTGTACCAACTGGATGCGGTAGTCCTGCCTATAGTAGTTGGAGTTACTCGATATGGTAGTTGGGGAAATGTGGCATGATGAGAGATGTGCCGTGGGAGAGGTGATGTCCATATATGGAAGTGTAACTGTAGAAGTACAAATAAGGAAGGCAGGCTCACAAGATGGACAACAGATCAAGATATAGCGGTAGAGTTTCCTCATTGAGGGGGATTACCGCGTCTAAAGGGTTCCAAGAAGGAAGGGAGTCATCTACGTATCCCAATGGAAAGATACCCCTGACAGACGAACTGGCGAATGTGGTAGCAGATTGGGTGAGCCTGTAGCATATCATAACAGATAAAGCATCCGACAAATGAGTGGGCAGTGTAGGGTTTGGTGGTTGCAAGGTAGCTGCGTAAGCATCCATATCCTTCAGCAGTTCATCCATTCTGAGCTGGTAGAGGGCCGTAAGGAGGGCATCACATTGGTTAGCCCAGTGGAACTCGAGGATAGTGGGGATAGAAATGGGCCTAGCCCAGGTAGAGTGCGTATCTCATAAATATCCTAAGTGCAGATAAATGGAACAGTTATTTAAGTAAGCTTTGTATAATGTGTCCAGAGGTGAATGGGGCTCAAGAACACAGTCAATAATGGTGGCGAGTTGAGAGTCTTGAACCATCATTGACATGAGGAGACGGGTCTCTTGGTTGGCATCATCATAGGCGCGAAGACAGGAGGCAAAGATGGGACAAGGAAAAGGAAGGGGCAAGGGCAGAGGAGTTGGAACAGTAGAGGGAAGGGGAGCTGGGGTGTTGGTGTTGGTGGACATGGTGGTTCGAGGTCAAGAGTGGGATGAGCAGGATTTAGACCACAGGGACTTCTTATACTCCTGGAGGGTGGTCTGTGCATGAGAAAACTCACTTTCGGGAAGCCACGTGTCTTCTTCAGCTGAGTACCCCTTCCATTGGACCAGGTACTTCTGATGGGAGGGAGCTCCACAATGATGTATGATCTTTTCTATTTTGAAGTGTTCTTCATCATTGATAAGATCAGGGGGCAGTGCTGGGAAGTTCTGTCCATAGATGGGGTTTTCGTGATACAAGGATAGAAGGGAAGTGTGGAACACATTGTGAATTTTCCATGCGGCGAGGATGTGGAGTTTATATGTAATGGGAGAAAGGGCGGCAGTGATAGTAAAGGGTCCCTCTCTTTTGGCAGCAAATTTCGGGTTAGGGAGGGAATGTTTTAGATTCCATCCCTCAAGCCATACCTTGTCTCCAACTTTGAATGGCAAGAAGGCTTTGAAGTTTCGGGCCTTCATGGTCTGACGAGTGAGTTCGTGGGCGGCAAGGGCTTCTTCTCATGCTGCGGAGAGGGCCTTTAGGTGGGATTCCACGGCAGGGATATCAGTTTCTGAGATGACCGTGGGGAAAGGATGGAGTTCATATCCCATCATCAGGTAAAACAGAGATTTCCCAGTGATGGAATGAGGGTGGTGATTATGAGTGAATTTGGCAAGGGTAATGTGTTCTGTCCAAGCCGAGGGGTTACTGTTACAGAAGATTCAGAGATAGGTCTCAATCTCCTGGTTGACCTGTTCAGTCTCTCTGTCCGTTTGGGGATGGTAGGCCATGGAGAGGGCTAGTTCATAGCCAAGGAGTCTTCCAAGTTCTTTGGCAAAAGAGGATGCGAACTGAGGTCCATGGTTGGAGATGATTTTATCGTACAGGCCAAATCTTTTGTAAACGGTTTCATGGAAAAGAGCGGCGATGTTGGCAGTGGTGGCAGACTTCTTGGTGGGGCAGAGAATCACCCTCTTACTAAGGCCATGGTTGACCACGACCAACAAGGAATCGAAACCAGAGGAGATGGGAAGGTTAGTGATCAGATCACAAGAGATCTGTTGAAAGGGATGGGAGGCGGTAGAACGAATTGGCGAAAGAGGAGGGTGTATGGGGTGTGTGTTAACCTTGTGTTGTTGACAGGTAGCGCAACCAGCAACATATTGGCAGACAAAGGATGCAAGACCTGGCCACCAAAATTCAGCTGCCATGAGCTGACAGGTTTTGAGGACGCCAGGGTGACTGGCGGTGGGGTGATCATGATGTTGGGAGACAATGGAGCAGCAAAGGGCAGTGTCAGCGGGAACATATACCCAGTTCTGATATGTAAGAATTCCAGTGTCAAATTTCCAATCTGAGAGATGGGAGCGGAAATGTGCCAAAAGCTCACTAGGGAGGGCATGAAGAGCATCAAGGACAAGAGGGTCGGTGAAGGAAGAGGACGCGATTTTGTCAGAGAGGTCCTTGTCGATGAGATGGATAAAGAGGGAGTCAGGGAGAAGAGTAATATCCTTGTTATCATTGTCGGTCTCGAGGATGTGGTCAGGGCGGCGGGAGAGTGCATCAGGGGTGGAAAGATCTTTCCCAGAGACATGGGAGAATTGGAGGTTGTACTTCAAGAGGTCAAGAAGCCACTGTGCTTGACGGTGGTTCAATTTCTGGGGTTGTTGGAAGTACATAAGGTTCTTGTGGTCAGTGAAGACCTGGACAGGGTGAGGAGCACCGAGGAGATAGTGACGCCAGGCTTCAAGAGCTCTCATGACAGCAAGGAGTTTCCAATCGTAGATATCGTAGTTGCATTCAGCTGGGCTGAACATTTGAGAAAGGTAAGCGCAAGGTTGCCATTCATGGTTAGCATTGCACTGAAGGTGAAACAACCACTACTAGCCCAGCTAGTAGAGCAGTTTGGTAATAGACTATTTGCTAGTCCTATGCTAGTAAAACAACCCTATAAGCGAACTATGCAAGGCTTTCCTTGTGTAGTTACTTCTAGTAACAAGGATGACCTTGTCCTAGCAACATGGTTACATGCTAGTCTTGCTAGCTAAGTAGTGTTAACTAAGATCAAGCAAGAGGTAAGCCTAGTGAGCTAGGCTCAAGGCTAAGAGTGGGAAAACTCCAAGGAGGACAAGACTAGGTCCTCATGGAGCTGGGGGTGTCCCTTTATATACCTTTCTAGTGTTTACATCTATGTACACTAGATCTACAGATGTCCTGTGCTAAATAGGTCAAGAGTACATGAGGTAAACATGTGTATGGGCTATGGGTACTGGTCCAAGGGTTTCTATCCAGGCTATGTGTGCTTGTTCCTGACATGTGTCAAACATGTGTGTAATGGAAGTAGGGTACAGGGTATGAGGGATTAACCCTGGGTCTAGGGAATAGACCTAGTGGTCTAGACTGTAACCTGTGCACCATGTGTTAGAGGCATGGTGGGTACCATGAGGTACTTGTATAGATAAGGGCCTTAGAGCTTGACATGAGGTAGTGGTGAAAATGATGACAAGGCTATGCCAGGCAATGCAAAGCTATGCAGGGCTATGCTCATCAAGTCATCATGAATCATCATGAGTCATGTTGTCCTATTTGATATATCTAGATCTTGATGGATCTAAATGGATCTAGGAGTGAGCCATTGTGACTCATTACCAATTTGGCCAATTGGTCCAGCCAATGCCTAATCAATCTTGACTATGAGATGTAACATGAGGAAACCATGTGTTGATGGTAACCAGATCAATGTGGCTGTGCACATGGCAATGGTGGCTGTGCGTGGGAAAATCCCATGGATTGGATTTCCTTATATGGTAATTTGAAATTGCCATATATGGTAATATGAAGATCGCCAGATCTACCAGATCTGAGTGAGTCAAGCTTGAGATGGCCTCAAGGTAAACACATGTTTGTTGAGTCATGAAGACACCAAGTGAGCCAGGGTAGGTCTAGATGGGTCTAGACTGGTCTGTGAAGTATTGAGGGTGATTAGACTTGCTAAGCCCCAATGCAGAATAGATAAGTGGATGAAATCTGAATAAATCCATAGAATAACTGAATGAGGTTAGAAAATGATGGAAAAATATCGGAAAAATACAGAAAAATTAGGGGAACAAAATAGGCGAGCAATGGAGGATTGTAACACTGGCTCCCCCGGGATGTATTCTAGGGATTTCTAGACAGGGTCATCTCGATCCTAGTAAGGGGGTAATGTTACATTTCGCCCTCTACTCTCGATGGATACTGTTTCTTTTCTTACGATAGACACTGTCGCATCCGCCCAACTGGATGCTTACTCTTTTCCTCGTACGTGTACACCCGATTCTACAGAACGCTTGTCATACATGCTTATGTCATGTCCGATCCAACTCGGACTTCCTCTTCATTTCTGTTCCCTTTTGTCATCCTGTGTACGATACGCCTGATCAGGCTCAGACTCCGATTTCCTTTCTTGATTCTCTTTTGTCATATGATTTCCTTTTCTCTTCTGTGCACTGCTTGGTCCATGCGCACTACTTACGAGTATATAAGACCACACTTTCTGTACCATGTACTCTAAGCTAGTCTTACTTGAATCTTAGCTTCACTTCCTCGAACCTTGTCCGACCTCGCCTTCACTTGGTCATCCTCGTCACACCGACCCGACTGGCTCCCTAGCGCCATCGGTACACTGAACCCTTAAGGAGTAGCTAAGCCCTCTCCCTTGCGGTCTGACCTCGAACCCGTTCGACTAACTACATTGTCGATACGTGGAACCCTGAACCCACCAACCCACTGTTGGAGCTTCCGAGTCTATGCTCGTCACTACCCGCGCCAAGCGTAACACCTACAGCATACACTCTTCTTGTTGAACAATGTCAAAACTGGAGAAATTCAGTAGGTCCCATGGACTGGGGATATGCTGACCAATGTCTCAGAGTGGATAACTCTGACCAGGAAATACTATAACCTGTATGGTGGAATCTAGCTTGTTCCTTGGCTTTCTGATAATGAAGAGTATAAAGGGGGTGTGTGCAATGACTGTCCATCATTCTGTATGATAGAAACATGTTAGAAACTGTCCAGAGTGTAGTGTCTAGCCCAAATGAGTTAGCCCATTGAGCCACTATGTTGTCTAATCTTCTTATTAATCATTAGGACCCATTGCAACATGTGAATGCTTTACTCAGGGTCTTAGACTCCTACCCTCAGAGTCCATGTCTAAAGCTACCATAGGCAGACATATGCACATACCTTATTACTACAAGCAGGTTGACTGAATGGAGCTAGCATTGTAAGATGCTACAGCAAGAAATGAGGAAATGAGAATCTACAGGTGAACTTACATATCAACAATGCACAATTGACACACATTCATAGTGCTTACTCTATCATGTCAAGTTCCAACCATCAATCCCAATTTAGATGTCTACCTAGAACTATATTTTCCAGCTGTACAATTAGCTTTCTAGCCACACATCAAAGAATTGGTTGTAAGTTGTGACAGTCAACAGTTAGCATTAGTATCCAGCAACCATAGTCATCCCAAGAATCTTGACCTGAATTCCAAACCATGACCAGTGCATAAACTGTCAAAGCCCACTGCCATCACAACAAACCTTAAAGTCCAAGTGATCATTGAGGCTGAGTCTGAATAAATAATCTCTATACACACCAAGGCTTGTCTACACTACAAACCTGGTAAGTGGAACCTGTGGATATTGATCACAAACTGGCATCATTCCCCCACCACAACAAGTATGGTCATGGTCATACCATCACTGCTGACCATTTGTCAGTGCTCCATAGGGTACATGTGATGTTGTGATGTTGACACCATTGGCTGGACAGGCACCTCCATCTGGTGGCCAGACTATTACCAACTCTTGGATGCCATGTTATTGTAAGGTCCAATCACATTATTCAAGTGTCCCTGGATTGCATAACATCTGTACTACACCCTAGATGGTAGAAGCAGATCATTTCCCTAGATGGCTTGCTGAACCTTCCTGTACAAGCCTCCCATGCTGTGCAGACTGCATAGCCACCTATCCATGTGCATATTGCAAGACTTCTGGTGATCAATAGGAACTTATCAGTTTGAGCTGTGATATCCAAGTTCACATACCATTGATCCAATGCATTCAGCTTACCAAGGTCTCCAAGCCTATGAAGGGCCAGTGACTGATAAACCTTTCCTAACACAGCTTCTAGTAAATTCTTTTCCACTGGTGGCAATACTATGATTAACCCTCTCATAACCAATACCCAGCCTTGCTGACAGCCAAGCTGTCAGCTTGATGGTGTATACCTGGTCAGGAATATAAGTGGAGGAAAGGCCATACCAGGATCCTTGATTTTGAGTGTTATGAGTGCTACATGCCTCTGCAGGGATATGGGTTATGAGGGAGTTGACAACACAAATGAAATTTTTATGATGGCATAGGGCCTCCAATTCTTGAAATGGGATCTTCACTTATCATTTCAATGTGAGGCCCCTGAAAAGTGGCTGGTCTTGGGATGTTACAAGAGATGGGAAGTTTCAACTTCGGAAAGACAAACCTGTGGGCTCGAAGTACCACTGCCTATGGCTACCACATGGCGTCGCCAATCATGGTAATGTCGGCGATACTTATCTACCTGTGAGACTTGAAACGGTGATCAAGCCCTCTCAATATCAGATATTAACGTCAGGAGTTCGCCGTTGCTGTACGTAGCCATCGGCGGAGGCGGAGATACTTGAAAGAAAATTTAGCAAAAACTGCTGCGAGCAGTAGAACGCACAATCTATGCACTCAAACGCCGTCCAATCAAAGCAAAGCCGCAGCGCTGCGACTTGTTTCCGCTGGCTGGCTAGTTTGCGCACGTGGGTCGGCTAAGCCAATTAGCTCTTTAAATAAGCTCTTCGGAAACTGCGCGAGTTTAAGGTTAGGTTGGAATTTCAAACCGACCCACTTTCAGATCACTAGAAGACTATTATGGAACTTTCGTGCTGTTGGAGAACAAACAAAATTCGAGAATGTTCCGGTTACTATTGGCCTTTTCAATCGGAGACTGACATTTTTTTGGTATCGGATGTCGCGAAACAGGACGGCCCAAGCGCTTCGAAAAAGGAAGGTAACCTCGAGCTAAATACGATACACTATGGCACCGTAGCAGAAATGACAGCAATGGAAAGACAATAAAAATGTGTGGAGAGGGATATGGCCAAACCATAACAGAGCGCCTATGCTTTTTTGGAGAGGGGAGGGGATTCGACAGAGGACTGCAGCGTAGTGTAGGTGAATCCAAATGGTTGCGCATGTCACCAAGAATGAACTGTCTTTTACCCCGTTACTGTGCTCCTGCATTTACCTTCATTTGGGCGCTTTCGTGACCTCGCTTTCCCCTATATTTCGGTTCGGAGCCAACACAGCTATCAAAAAATGAAATGCATAAATGCATCGTTGGGCAATGTGCCCGGATGAGCTCCTGGGTGTGTTTTCCCAGAATGCTACGAACTCAGGAATGCCGGTCCAGGTTTATTTGGCCACGTAGGCGCCTCCTCGCCTGAGACGCACATCATCATGGTAACCGAGTCATTCATGTGCGCCAATATGGATCCGGCATAGCTGTCCATAAAGGATGGTAGGTGGTCGTTCTACACGCTGGATGATCCACTTGGCGCGGGAAAGATACTGCGGGACGCTGCGCAGCTCCACCATCCGCCGCTTCTGTGAGGCTACCCCTTTTATTCTAGATAAAGGAATGGGTCCTTGTGGGGATCACTCAGTGCATACATACAAAACGAGGAAGAAGTCGGCGCTGGATGACTCAGTCATTGGGATTCCAGAATTCCACAGACTGGAACAATGGAGGCGCACCGACAGGGACCACCAGAATGAAGGATAAATTGTGGACCGAGCGCTCGGTGGACAGGAGGCACCGATGTGAACGGGTGGCATGGAGCGCTATCCGTCACCCTAGTGTATGGAACAATGCAGTTAGGGAGACATAGTGACCTGCATCACACCTGGTTGTTCTCGACCTGAGTAAGATTAAGGTATGTGGCACTCGCTAATGGCTGTTTGGCTGGGATATACGCGAGCAAATTGAAGGCCGAAGGCCAGGCGGGGATCAAGGTTTTGAGTGGGCACGTTGAACGTTGACATGCCGTCCATCAACGAAGTTAGCCATAGCCGGTGGCAAGTGGACGGAGATTGTTGCCACTGACTGCCATCGCAGGTCCTTGACGCGAATAAATTCAAGGTTGATTCGACTGGACGGACCTCCAGAACCATCGCTCAGGACGACTTCGGAGCCCTCGAAGAGACATCACTGTGCAATGGGCCAACGGCAAGGCCCTGCAAGGATTTTCCTATTTTGTCAATTGAATGAGACTGTGCACCTCCTCACAGCCATGACGCATGACTAGTGACCAGTGACTTGTCATGGGCGTCCACGGTCTTACAACCTACCTGCGCGAAAACAAGCGAATACTCGGGAAAACCATTCAGTTTCCTCCAGCGCGCACTTCGGAGGACACTGTGGCAACAATCGTGGTCGATGGTTGGTCGTGAGTACCATATTCGCACCAGGCCTACAGGCACGCTCAGTCCCTGGCTCGGCACAGATTTATTTACGAAGTCTACGAACAATCGCGCCTTCCATGGGTATACGGCGGCGAATACGACGCATTCGCGCGAAGCATCGTGCAGGCGGTGAAAGCGTGGGTCGCAGTCGGCCTTCGGGTCTACTTTGTGTTCGACGGTGACTCCATCTCTCCCAACGCCATCTGCCTCTACACATCTGATGTGGGGTGACGTTCGGGCCAGGAGCAAGTCCGGAACTCAAGATCCCGACGCTGATAAGCCGCCTTAACCGCACCAACGTTCAGAACGCGCTGTTGTTTTTTCGCACATCGCCAACGTCCCGTTCGTCTCCGCGCTTCCTCCACGAGAATCGTATCATCCCGCCGCTCGTTTTTCTGTCGTGCATAGAAGCACTGCAAGATTTCGCCCAAGTCAATTCAGACCTTGAGGTGCATTTTGCCGACGAAGAAGGAGATCCATTCGCAGTTGAGCTCGCCGGCCGTCTGGGTGCCTATGTTGTCGGCAGCGATTCTGATTTCGTAATCCTCAACTCCGGTCGATATGCAGGCTACATTCCGCTCGAAGAGATGCTTTGGACGGCGCCATTACCCATTACCGAATCTCTCAACGCCCACGAAGACGATGGAGATGGATTTCAGACTGTCGTGAGCAAGGTTAAAAGGCGACACAATCAAAGTACGCTGCAGACGTTCTCTGGTCTGATCCCACAGGAGCAAACACCGCCGTCGGGTCTCACTCTCTCTGTGGTTGTCTACACACCATCGGCGCTCGCATCGCATTTGAAACTGCCGACTACGCTACTTCCATTACTGGCGTCTTTGGTTGGAAACGATTTCACCAACAAATCAACGACACAGCGCAATGTACAATCGCTATTTTTCGAGAAGGGCCTCACTTTGTCACAACGCATCATCCAAACTGCCAGTACACTTTCCTCCATCCTCGTCGGAGCTACGCAAAAACGTAACGCCAAACACCGGGTCGGGTCGGTAATGGACCTCATTGATCGTACAGTCGATGCCTTGCTTGTTCGCTCGTCGAGCAGCCTGGCCACGGGTGAGATTGATGGCATTGTGGACAGGATCGTGAACGCCGCCCTCCAGTATGCTATCGATAAGTATGAAGGAGACGTGTACGGTCCTGCGAGCTTGTGGCCGACACCAATCTGTGCACTGCACGGAGGTGATATGTGTCCGTTGTCAAACTTGTTCTCGCGGGCGCTGTCACAAAGTCAAGAACCCGGAAATGCTAGCGGGGTGGCTGCGGGGAATAACGTTCTGATCCTTCGTTCGTTGTACCTGAGGGCGTACCGAGCTGGAAAGTTACAACCAAAAATTGTGGACGTCCTGAGCACCGGAACGTTTTGGCCGAAGATCTTTCTGGATAATCCCGACATAGAGAATGTTGCCATATCTATCGGCCGGCCGGTCCGATTATGGATCTATGCCTTGTTAGAGGATGGTGTGGGATTTCCTGAAGTGCCGGAAGAGGAACGGCCTGCAGTGGATGGTGGCGTTTCTGAGGGTGATGAAGTTGGGGAGGATCCAGATGAGCTCATCGATGTCGCCGAAGAGGACTCGGACGAAGATGCTGACCTCCTCGCTCCGTTACGCGGTGAACTCCGGCGAATACGGGGCGAAGCGGTTTCGGCGTCTGTTTCATCTCGCGACCACTCGCGCCCACGTACACGCACGAAATACGTCACCGAGTACGTTCGCCGCGGTACCCGAATAGCGCCAGAGCAAGTAGCCGTCCCGGACCTGGCGGCACTGATGATCTCATCCGGCTTCGACGAAAGTATCGATCCGGATGCTTGGACTCCTGTTCAGCTTCGGAGCGTCGAGGAACGTATGGCGCTGTTCCTACATATCTCGGGCAGTGACATTTCGGCCGTCAGGAGTGTACCACCGGACCGAATTATGGCAGTCCTCGTGCTCAGATGGGTCGTACAAACACACCATCGACGTGCTTTGGAGAGTGGCTTGGGCAAGGAAGGAGAACAGGAAAGGTGGACGCACCAAGAGGCGCGCGCGCTGCTTGCCAGTTACGGATTTGTTGACAACACAGCGAGCCATACCAGTGGCACGGACACCAGCTTGGCAACGTCCCCACCGTTGACGGACCGGAATGTACAGCTCATGGCGCAAGTTCTCATGGCCATCGAAACGCTCCAGCTGTTGTCGCAGGTATTGCTTCTGACAGAGCAAGTGCCAGGCCACATCCAGACGCTCTCGGGCAGAAAGTTTCACGCGTATCTGACTAACACGGTTCCTGTCTCCGTAGACGCTTTGTCTGCTGGCCTGTGGGATGCTTGCACGGCATCGTTGGAAGACATGTTCGCTGTGGAGAGACAGAAGAAGCCGAGGAAGCTCAAGGTTGACAAGAAACCAGCTACAAAGGCAGACGTCAAACCGACGGCACGGTCCGGACAGGGCTTGTTTTCGTTGTTGGTTGACCACGCTGCTTGATGCCACATCAATGAAACATCATCGGCGGCCAACAATCCAGCCATCGTCTTGTGCATTCTTGTTGGCAATCCTGTGTGATGATAATCATGTACAATTGCTAGATTTGACGGTCTTGGCCGCTCGGCTGAATGTATTTTTGGTGTCAGCTGGTTCCTCTTGGAAGCCTAGCTGGACATGTGCGATGCCGAGGTTCAAGAGGCGGTGTTGTGTATGGCGATGTCGGATATGGCAGTGTGGCTGTGGCTACCGCTCACTGGCCAGACTACGGCATGTGCTATGTGGTGCACATCCCTACAGCCAGCCTCATGAATAAAAAGGTGGGCTTGGTTGCTGTCCGGAACGTGTCATTCATCCGCCTCAGCGCCAACCTAGTACCTGGTAAAAGCCGTCTTGATCAGGCGCGATGAGCTCAAGTTACCGTTGTGCTCCAACGTACCGCAATTGCCTCTCTTCCGGTGGTCAAACCTCCACTCCCGCCAACGTCATCGTGTATAGGTTCAACGGCCGGATGGCATACGTCCCAGCGACGTCAAGCTACAGAGTCAGTGAGCCCTCCTATTTGATGCGACGCGGTCTTTCTGTTCGTCAGGCTGACGTGCGCACGTCGCTCCTCTCCTTTCGCCTACCAGCAAGCGCTCTCGCATGCACGCCGCGCGTTTCCGCAGCTCCAAAAGCTGCGCGACACGTCCCTCTCGCTCTCGGTTGCCACAACCACCTTTGCACCGGAGCCCGGGGCCAGCGACCACGCGCCAAAGAATCCCATCAGCGCATCGACGTGGCCAAAGATCGTTCCGCTCCTCGTGCGCTGCCAACTCATTGACGTGTATGCCGATGCCATCACTGCTACCACCACCACCACCACCACCACCACCAGCACTACCACTACCCCTACCTGTCACACCACCACCGCCACCACGATATGGAAGCCATGGCCAGAGCGGCGCCGGCACGACATCGATATAACAGTGGCGCAAGCGTCGGTGCCGTCGCTGTCGACACCCCAGATCATCATCACAGGCGTGGACGGCGAGCGGGTGGATGCAGAAGACCCAGAGCTTGCACTCCCGCTCCGTCCGCGGACCAGCCATGGATACCACTCGAAAACGGACTCAAACCTAGACGCGGTGGACGAGGGCAGCAGGAACGAGGACACGTCGTCGTCTCATCTGAGTCTGCCAGCCTCAGTTCCGCTTGGGCCTGCCCTTGCGCGGTTGCCGTCCCGGCTGTCGACGATACCCAAATCCAAACGGAGCTGGTTCTTTCAAAAACTTCATAGGGGCGTGTCCAATCCATCTTGAGCTTCTTTTTGTTTTTTTGGCAGATAATGTATGGCGTTTGTGTGGAGCAAAGACTCTTAATGTGTATGTTCAAAGTGGACACTTGCAACTCGTGTATCAATATCGTCTTATTCGGGTTATCTAGGTTGTATTTTTTCAAAACTTTGAATATCGATGCCCCTCATATCATCCGAAAACGCTGCAAGTTACCAACAAGTACCCTCCGAACAGGTTGGATCGCTATGGTGTTCGACGCCTCGGCTACTAATCATGCGCCCGACGGCCGCCGGGAAGGATCAGCGTTCAATCTGGGGTTTTGAGAAGCCTCGTGTCCCTGTACATGCAGTTCCGGAAGTCCCTCAGATACGGATCAAGGACAATGCGTGGCTCAGTACAGATATATGGGAGCGCTCAGAACGTCACCAAGCCTTGACGCCGTGCGGCGTCATGGCAATTTGATAATTTGCGTTTTTGATCCTGTGAAAATTCTATGCCGTTCTAGCCGCGCTAGTCTGGAGCGCGGCGCTTATCCACCGCGTCGGATACAAGCCCTTAGTGACAGTAGGCGTCTATATGAAACCTACGAGTACAACGCTTCCACTTGATAGTTATTTTCAGATCCGTAGACGAACCCAAAATGTGTTCGAAAATGTCGGGCTTTATGCCTTTCTGGACGACTACGAGCACACCCAAAGACGGCACCTCCACCCATCAGTGGCACACACAATGGAGCACCCACGAGCACTCACAATCGTGCCCGCGTGCTACGTGCGACTGTATCGTAACAGGGCCTTGCTCCTAAACGTGGCGTTGTACTGCAACAGATTGTTGATATCCCTTACCCAGTCATCCTCCTTTCCCGGCCCTACGCCTTCCTCCGGTCTTTCTTCATCAGGCTCAGTGATGGATGACCGGTTGATGCAAGGGACAGGGTATGGCGAGGCCTGTACCGTCACAGAATCTCCTGGATTTAAAACGTGGGAGACACGCCCATCCATAGAAACACCCGCAGCCGCACGGCTACGGTCACTAATCTAAACGGAGAAGAAAGATGCAAGAGATCTGAGACCTGAAATGCCGAGGACTATGGATAGCAAATACACGACGTACACGTAGCGTGACGGACGACGAGCTCGGGAAGACAAGCGGACGGAAGGAGAGGCTCCGCGGACATATGGGAACCAGGACCAGGGCACTGAGAGAGGGATGTACAATGGGCCCACCTGCGGAGAGAGAGTAAGCTGTGGAGCCCGTGGGCGTGGATACAATCATGCCATCAGACTCCCGCCAACATCAGCATCATCTGAATCATACTGATTGGCCGCCATACGTACCACGGCCTCCGTCAGATGCTGACCATCAACGAAGATGTCAATGGTGTTCAAGTGGGGGCTAGATCCCCGGTGCAGCGCGATCTCATTCATGACCTGCCATTCTGCACAAATTGTAAAATGAGTGTTCCCAGGCTACAAGTAAGGCAGCGTGACATGCACCATCATTATCCATTTTTCGCGCGTCTTTGTCATAGAATGTGCACGATAGACGCATTCGGTTCAAGAGCGTCGCCTTTCCATGAAATACAGCCTCTAGTCCCTTTACAAAATCGTCTATGTCTGTTCCGGAAGGGTGCTCAGCATTCGTGCTTGGCCGCGTCATTGGAACCGGGTACTCACGGAAGGGCAATAAAAACCCTAGGGTACCCATAGAGAAACTCAATACGGGCGGAACCGCTCCGAGGCTGAATAGCGATGCGGCATGCAAGATGGTCCCATCTCCGCCGAGCGTGACAACCAAGTCGATCTTCTCCGACTGTGGTCCGGGTTGCCAGACCCGTGCACTATCAGGCATGTCAGGTCGGTCCTCTGAGAACACTTCTACACCTGGATAGTTTCTTTTTACGTGTCTACAAAACGCAATGAGAACCCACAGTGTATTGGGAGGGGTGTGGTGGAGACGAACAAGAGGAGGTCATCGACCGCTTTTATGACTGGCTCTGTCCGCAGCTTGTTCACGATGAGAATGGATCGAGGAGGATATCTGCCGTTCTGTTGGCTACTATTTCAACTAAGCCATGTACGAAAACGCGGGAGACGAGACGAACGTCTGGGCTGTAGGTGTCGGGCCTGACGCCGAGTGTGTGCTTCTTGTCCGTTTCGACCCCGCTGGCAAGCTTGGCAAAGTACGACCGACAAAAGGCCACGGACACGACGCTGGAACACGCAAGAATCCATGCAAAAACGAGTCGTGAAGAGCTTGTCGGGCTTGACAGAGAATACTCATGGCCGACGGTACTGGACCTTGGTCCGAGTCAAGTTTCCAAAGATGGAACGATCTTAGGACTGTGCCAAATTCCCACAGACAATGATTGGCCGTTGCGGACGATCCCTCGTGCAGCATCATCAGGCCAGAGATGCCGGGCTCTGTAAGTTGGCTCTCATCTTATAGTGAGGTTGATCTGACTGTCCATTTATCTACCATTTACGCTAGTTCGGAAATCAAGTCATCAGTTCGTTGAAATTCCTTCAAGTTTTCAGACTGGCAGGTCTTCATAGTAATGCAAGATTGTTTGGCCAACATGTCCGTACCCGACACACTCGTTTCCTTGGTGGGGCAAGTTTCGGTATTGCGATCGAGCTTTCCTTCCTAGTCCGGGTACACTAAGGTGACGTAGGAAAGGTACTTATCCCCAACTTTCATTTTGGCTCATGAGCTGATGTATGTTATTCATCTACGGCTGTCAGGTGGAATCAATGTCCGTCTTTGATCTTGGCGCGATCTAGAGATACTAGAGGCTAAGGGAAGTGTAAGGTACTCAACACGAGGAAAGATTCTCGTCCTGGGAAGTCACATCATCGAACATCATACAATTGGTTAATCGAACCACAATATTGAAAACACTATTTTTTCCTTATTTTTGGATGGCATGATGGCCGAGCGGTCTAAGGCGCTGGAATCAGGTTATGGGATATCCAGTCCGAAAGGGCGGGAGTTCGAATCTCCCTCATGTCAGCCTTTTTAGTGCAAACGCTCGCCGCTCCTAATGAAGATGTTTACTTGTTCACTCACCATACTCACTATAATTTTCACCAGGTTGGCCGGTTCACCCTGCGTGCTGCCTCCTACAAGTCATCCGGCCAGGATGATGGTCCACCCCTACACAACCCGAGTCCCTCATCCGATTGGGCAGCAGTACGTAGCCCGTTGGAGCGTTCGTTCCTGACACTGCGACAACGTAAAGAGCTGGGCTGCGTGTCAACCACAGAGAGCCAGAGTAGATAAGGCGTCAACACTGAAAGATACTTCGATCTGTATAGCTCACAGGAAACAAAGTAGACCGCAGCGGGGACCAAATGGGTAGTGGGTACAAGACCAGACAGCGATAGAATCGACGGGACGAGGGTCAGAAGCGGTGAAGAGCAGAGAGCGGCAAGACGCGGAATGGAGATGGTCTATGAAAGCAGTAAACGGAATCATGGGAGGCGGGATACGGTTTACCAGTTTGCCGGACACGTGAGAAGACAGGGGCCAGGCACAGCAGGCAAGGGCTGCAATGCATCGGGTTGAGAGACGAGAACTTGACGACGGTGAAGTAGGAATGAAGTAAAAGTATCAGACAAAGAACACAAGAGCGGAGGACGGTGGGCATACCCACGTAGCTGAGTGGGAGCAAGCGCGATGCGACGAGTTGACGAAGCGCTCGCGATGAACATAAGTATGCGGCGCTCAAAGGAAGCGCGAAATAGGCTAAGAGACTTATAGATACCTCAAAAACGATGCACTGACGAGGAGGCTGGTGAGAGGCTTGTTGGGTCAGTGAGAGTGCAAAGGGCGCCGGAATGACCCAAAAGGCCGCAGACGAGGTTACTGGTGACAAGTATGGCCGCACAAACCCCGAAAGTTACACTGTAACCAGCACCGCCTGCACGTCCGAAGGGCTTAAGCCAGGAGCCCCGAGCCTGACAAGGGGGGCCGGTGGCCCAGAGTGACTTGGGTGTCGTCAATCAGACAGACCAAGACAAGACAACCATCATCCGGGGTAGGAGGGGTGACACGAAGGCACTATTATCAGTCTCCGAGTTTCCTAGGACAAAATAACAATGTGACCAGGGCAATGCGATAAAACCGCATTGGCCACCAAAATGAAGTAGTTGGAACGAATAGCGATATATTAGGTGCATTGGTGACTTCTCGTACTTTCCGGTAAGTCAACCTGGTGGGTGTCGCTCATTGCTCGCCTATCACTCAAGCCATTAAACTATCAGGATGTTTATCGGAGACGTGCAGTATAAACCTACAAAATGAATCAGGGTATGGGTCTATTAGCTATATGTCGGGCTTAGCATCTGGTGGCCCAGATATCATCTCCCATGCCTTCTTACAAAGCCGACGACCTAGGATGAACGGATCTGGTGAGCGCGCCTTCTCCAGCACTCGGCGCGCAAACTCTTGTTGTGACCCCGATTCAAAGCTTCGCCGAAAAATGTCCAGCACTTTGGCAGTGGGAGCGAGAAGCCTGCGCATCGGGTCGAAGATGGGGCGGAGGGATGTCGGGATTTGCGTGAGAGAAGAATACTGCCTGTATTACCATGAACAACTGATGAAAGGATACGAAGCGCGTACACGTACCAATGATACTGCAGGTCGTCTGGAGGTGGTACAGAGCTCAGGATGCCATCCAGTTCGACTCTGATTCGCCGGCGGCGATCTATCTGCAGTTGCTCGTCCTGCTTCTCTTTCTCCTTGCGAAGTCTGTCTTGAAGATAACGGTCCTGAGACTGGAGATTTCGCGACATGAGTAATAGTTTTTCTGCGGCGCTCTTGTTGGAGGAAGTCGTCCAAAGATACCACCCCTCCTCCCAGTATCGTGTCTCGTCTTCCTCTAGCCTCGATGGTGCGTTGGGCTCGTCGGGGTAGTGCTCGCTCACAGGCTGACCTTCCGGGGGAAGGGGGATGTTCTTCGTCTGCTCCGTTCGCCATCCCTTTCCAAGCAGGTAGTCGCTGACTTCGTGTGGGTAGACTTTACGAAGACATATGCTGTGTGTCCTGGGCTCGTGGCTCTGGGACCGTCCTCGGGCGGTCTGGGAGGAATACGTGAAACACATCTCATCCACCTTGTCGGGCACGTTCCCTGCATCACACATTGCAGCCGGTCAGCGGACGGTCTTGGGAGCGAACGTTCAGGATGACGCACCGGGTGGTGGTCTGCTCAACGATATCATGGGCGAGTGCACAAAGCTGATCTTTGTCTTTGCCCTGGTCTCTTGTCCTCCATCCGAAGAGCTCATCGTCGCGTACAGTGAATACGCGGCTAACAATTTGAATCGGAGCTGACATCAGGTCAGTTGTAAAGCCGCTTGCTGCTTGACTTCTTTTTCCTTTTTATCGCCCGCGTCGTATGGAGCACCGCCGTCGCAGCACACGCACAGGAAGCCGTCGCTTTCGTATTTCTGCTGTGGGGAAAGTCCCCGGAGACACAGAGTGATCCCTTCTCGCCTGGAACGGAAAGCACCCAGCTGCAAACTCGCTGAGGGAGGCGAGATAGGTCGGGCAAATATCGAGACTGGACCGCGTTTCTGTTCGAGGACAGTTCAGTTTGCCCACTCTGCCGCAATCTCGAAGTCCGAGACCCTGTGAGAGCGTATTCATGCAAAGATATGAGCATGTTTGTCGTCTGGGTCGCTGGACGGACAGTTGCTCCTCGTTGCTCATAGATATAGGCATGCGGTGGCTGGCATCTCTCTCCTGGATGCCTTCAACTCAATGGGGCTTACTCTCACTCGACGTGGGCTACGACCTTCGTGATGATTTATTTTTTCCACTTTATGAACGCTCGTCGTTCTGTGAACTGCTGTGGGGTGCATGCGCAAGGTGAGTATGCTCGCATACTTTGGGTCGTGATGCTTGCATACCGTATGGTTTGAATTTCTTCAAGGAGAATACCTTGTGCAAAGGGCGTGCTCCACATTACGACACTTCTGATTCACGTTTGACTCTCATCCACTTGACGGTTATGATGCTGATTCAGTCTCCTAGGAAATATGCTGGTATCTCCATGGATGTTTCATTGGTTGTTGTGATCTGTTCCTGTGACCTGTAGACTCATTTCACGACAGTTACTTGGTGTTCTAAGATGCATGCCGAAAGTAATGTTGATACGCCGTTGCCTGTCAGTCGTCCCCACGTCGTCCGGCAAGCAATGCACTTGGTTGCGGCCCGATTCGTTGCAGTTGACGTGGCATGGCTCTGCATCTCGGCATTCTTCAATTGCTTCTGTCCGGCTGACTCGGCACAGGTCAAGGCAAAGATAAGGTTGCTCGGCATGCAGCGACCGCTGCTGTTCCTGCCCTCGTAATATCGCCTTTCCCGATTTTCTGGGCATAAGTAGATCGATGGAGATGATGAGACTCGCGACTCCTGTCTCTCTTTTTCCCTCCCTAGCTAACCGCCCGCATGCCCCCACAAGAATCAATTCAGGTCCAGTCCGAACATTTGCCGACTGACAATGCCACGTGCGAGTCTCCGGTGTGTATACTTGCAAAGAATGGCTACTGGACCTCTGATTTTTCTTCTCTCCTCTAAAGCACACCAGTTCAGGGTTCACCGAGGGTCCGCCCACGGGCATTCCATCCCCCTCAGTGCCGCAAGTAAGCACTGGGGACAATGAATCGCTAACTCCAAAATTCCTCGAGGCACTCTGGCGACTTCGGCTCGAGCTTGCGATATTCAACTTGGAGCGCAGAGCGGTAAGTAGAACCCCGTCCTCTTCTGCACTCTCGCTGCGCGCGTGCACCGTAGGCGGGCAAAGTGCTAAACTCTTGGATCTTTTGTCTTGATGCTGACTCGCCAGCTCCCGATATTGAATGTATTTCATTATCGGCAGCAATGCCGTTCCGGCCGCACGGCCCATACACCACCACCACCGTTGATGTGCGTTCAGTGTCCTTTCTTCTCTCTTTGTTTTCCCGCACCTCCTTTCTCCAGATGGTTCGCTAAGGACGTTATTGGTTCTAGCTGGCACCGGATCCTGAGCGAAGACGCACGCTGGCGCCCTACCTTGGGAGGGCGCAACAGCGCGAGCTCGTGAGTTGCCAATCCATTCTAATGTCAAGGCTCCTGCCATGGTTGACGACATTTATTTTTTCACTCTTCATCGAGGGTCCTTAAACACCATCACGGCTTCCTTGGTACACGCGCCAAACAGCCGCCGACGCAATCCAAGTCGCCGTGTGGGTGTACGCGAGGACAGCCCCCAGAACGTGCGCTACGAGGGCCATACGCTGGCAGGACTAGGGCATGGTCCAAGTGGCGCGGTCCATTACCGGCGATGCTACACGCCACACCACAACGTTCGCGGTTGCGATCTGTCTGTGGGAGTGCCGTGTTTGCACACCGGTATCGACATGGTCATCGGATGGTGGTGCAGTTTTGGGCGCGAGCGCGCAAAACCCACATTGCCCGGTGGTCGTCACTAGGCTTCATCGTTCTTCCCTTACGGTAGATGATGATAACTGAAGCGGGTAGAGAAAGGATGGGATGCGGGTACGGACATGGACTGGATGTAAATTAGATCCTCGTTTGAGCGTCAAGGTCGAGGACAGTGTAAACGAGAATGCACTTGTCAAGGAGGGAGTGTGGTAGCCGGACCGTTCGGGCCGACAGCACCTCGACCTTGCTCTAAATTTCGAGGCTCGTACAGCTTGTCTCCCTCAAACTACCATATTTCAAAGTTTCACCAGCATGTTCTACTAACCAAGCACACCTCCCCTGCGCCAAAATCCAACCCATGGCGTGCCTCAGTGGCAGTTCACGAGGTACAATCCTTTTTGTGGGCCTTCCAATCTGCACGCTGGCACTTTTCGGAACAGTATCGCACCCCCTTGCACCGACTGCAAACCAGGCCGCCCTCCTTTCCACACGATCGGCATCGAGATCCCATGGCTCCGGTTCGACTCTTTTGAGACGTGCCTTTCTCCATCTCCGTCTCCGTCCCCGTCCACATCTCCTTCTCCACAATGGTCCCTACTGGTCCGTCCGCGGGGATACTCACCTCCGTCAAGTACGGCACTGAAAAAAAAGGGCTTAGTGCCGCGCGTGTGAGGAATGGCGCGACGCGTTCGAAGGGCTTGGGCAAGATCCCGGTGGCGACGCCCGCGCCACAGTCGCACAGCGGGCTTCGGCCCCCCTCCCACGCACCGCGGCTGGCAGCCCCATCTCCGGATAGGTCCATGTCGAGCGGGCGCTGTCCCGATGGTGCACGATGGGCGCACGTCGCCGCGTGCGACCACGTGCGACACCGTTCTGTGAGACGCGGGAGGAGATGGAACCATGCTGCGGTCTCGTCTGCGTCGGTGCTGATGTACCGAATTGTTGGATTTTGTGGCCAGCCACAGCGATCTCGATCGTTTGCAGACGTGGACGCGGACGCGTCGTGCATCGTGTCGCTCAGCGCGGACCGCACGGCTGGTGTGTCCGGTGTCACGAAGGCGTCTGCGACCACCGTGTGCGAACCTACGTCCAGCCGCATATGTGAGACAACAATGTAGAGGTACGTCGTCCTGCGCGACGTGTCAAACAGCCCAAACACACTTTCAAAGGATCTCTTGCCGTCGGGGTTGGCAACACCCGCCGCGCCACGTAGCAAGAGGTACAATGTTTGTTTGACGTGCGCGAGCACATCCAGGGCGGCACTCGGGCTGTTGGCGCGGAGCACACACCGTCCCTCCAGCGAAGAAAACATGAGGGTGATATGCGTATCGTACCAGTTCAGCGCCGGCAAGTTTTTCGGGAGCTTGAATTCGGGGCACTGGTCAAGATTAACGCGGTGGATGGCGCCCAGCGTTGGAAGACCGTTGTCGTAGGAGTCCTGGGAAACGCATATCAACCGATTCAAAAGACCACGCTGCGGTCGGACATCGAGGGGAGCAAGAGGCACTACAACCTAGACAAGGGCAAAGAATAGAGCGTTAGGATCCTATGTTGTTATCATGCTTGCAAACATGCACGACGTACCTCAATATACGAGGAGCGTCTAGCAACACGCAATTTCGCACGCGCTACGTCGACAGGGAGTGGAAACCGAACTGCACAAGTATGTGTCCCTATCCTCACGCATACACCGAGGCTCCGGGGCGAGTCAGTGCTGGAGCTGACACTAGGGATTGTTTTCACGTCCGCAAGGGATGCTCGCGCGCCGGGATCCGCGATGTCGATGCGCGTGGTAAAGGACTGCACGGTAGATGCTGTGTCGTCCATTTGCACGTGTACTGCGTCTGTGGACGCCTTTTGAGGCGTATCTGGGCCGCTAGCAGCTTGTTCGGTTCCACCTATCTTTTCCTGCAAGTAGCCGGTTCCGGTTACAGTAGGCGCGCTCGTGTCCACCACGGGACGTTGTGCCAGCACGAACACACGCTCTGCATCGACTAGCGGCGTCCTATACACCGTCAAGTTGAACCCTAGCTTTTCCGCAAACTTGGTACACACGCCCATCGTCGGGCGCAATATCAACCCGACCGTCGCCTGCGGGTTCCGCGCAAAGTCCATGAGGAACCTCGACATGACCGAGAACATGATGATCAACGGTGCTCCCGTGCGCCACAACGGCCGCACCGCAGACGCGCCTGCGTTTGTGTCTGCGCCACCAGAGTCGCCCTCGGCGATGAAGCCTACTCGGTTCTCGCCCGTGCCGGAGACGCGCAACGTCCCGAACGTGGCCGAGGTGACGGCGAACCAGACCTGGCGCGGCCCGTCGTCCATGTCGCACTGCAGCGTCGGGGTGCCGACGTCCCTAAAGTCGAGCTCGAGACGTGCGATGGCCTCCCGGGGAACGACGAACGCGAGCGTGACGCTCTGCGGGATGCGCGACCTGGTCCAGTCGCGAAAGAGCCCCGAAATGCCGAGGCCTCGCATCCAAGGGAGCGCAGGATTGGTGATCCACGGGGCGGTGTACACACCCAGGAGGTGCAGTTGGCAACATAATTCTTGGTATGCGTGCTGGCCCATCATCAGGCTTCTGTCAGCCAACACCAGGTCCTCGAACTGATCCATCGCGCACTGCCAATCGGTCTTTACCCTTGTCTGGGCGAGTTGCGTGAGGAGTGCAAAGGAGCGGCGGTTATAATGCAGCACGCTGGACAGCCGGAGTGTTCGGGCCATGCTGGTGGGCGACGAGAGGGAGAGGAGGCGGAGGGACGACATGGTATCCTCGTCGGCGAACATGTGGCGATAGACGCGGAAGAGAAAGACGGCGAGGTCTTTTGGCGCAAAACACAGTTGCTGCTGGTGCGTGGCGGGCCCTTCGGGCTCGATTGCCTTCCATGCCAACCGCTCGTAATGCTGCTTTGCGCCGTCGCTCGCTGTGAAGATTTCATGCACGTTGGACCGCGTCGCAAATTGAGAGACAAATGTCGAAGGGATAACGCCCAGGAGGAGGGCCATGGTGGGGAGGTCGCCACAAATGTGTTCCAGGATGGCCTGCGAGGGATCATCGCCCGTCCTAAGAAGCGCTTCTGTGTACAGTGTCGCAGAGGGCGTTCTTTGCAACAGAGGGGCGGCAGCTACCAAGATGTTGACCAATCCAACATGATCGAGGATGTTGGACGTGTCAATCACATTGAACAACAGTGGCGCTGGGGAGCGCGCGTTGCGCCCGTAGTAGTGGTCATCGAGCGTAATCGTGGACAGCTGCCATGCAGCGACGTTGTAGGGGGTGACCGGGGATCGCGTCGTTTGGCAGTACTTGAGCGCCTGACAAAGCAGCAACGCATCGCCGGCATACATTCGGATAACGAATGTGGGCGACGAAGCGTTGGTGCGCTGTAGGTGCTTGCTCACAGATGTGCACCAGCGCAAAAACTGGCTCTTGGCAGCACATACGAGCTCGTGTACAGGGACCTGATTGTGAGAGCGGGGATACTTGCCCGAGGCGAACACCTCCGCGAGATGGAAGCAACAGAGCGGGTCGGTCCCATAGTGCACGGAGAACTTGTCCCCATCAATGGAGAATACAAAGGTAGGATTGGTGGTCAAGGCCGATGGTTGCTTCTGTCCCTGGCGCTTGTTTTTATTGGCCCCCTGTGTACCATCGGCGCCGACGACGCCTGAGGACCAATAGACGCTGAAGTGGCGCATGACGACCGGGTGTATATGTAGCGCGAGGGGACCAGCAGAGCGAGCTGCGGACGTGGTCCCTCCGTCTGCCCTGCGAGACATGTCCTTCATGCCGTCCCTAAAGTGCTGTTCGAACTTCCTTGTTTGCTTGGGAGATAAACTAGCTAGGTCGAGATATGCGGTCCAGACGCGGCGCAACCGCGCGAGGGTCGATGCGTCGCACGTGGTGAGAAAGTGGCCGTATGGACCGGCTCTCCACGTCTCAGTGCTCTCCGCCAAAGGAATGAGCTTGCGACACTGTTCGAACAGCATCGAGAGCGTGTGCCGGTCGACGAACATGCTATAGAAAATGTTCCATAATCTGTCTAACTTGTCCTGAATGCCGCCGTCCGCGAGAAACGTGAACAACAACGCATTGCGCGCTACGGTGGATCAGCGAACAAGTAAGGGACGAAGAAGTAAAGATATAAACGAGCCTCACCAAGCACAGCAACGTCCACGTCACAACAGGTGACATCAAGCGCCTGCAAACCTAGTCTGGCCGTTAGGCCCAAAGAAAAAAAAAAGTTGGGAAAAGCGACGCGTACGCGAAGTGCTAGATCCGTTGGCATAGATAGTATACAAGATATGGCGTGGATCCCCACACGCGAGGAGCAATATGTCTGCCTTGTCCTCTGGAGATAAATTTTCGGTCAAACACACGGCAGATGTGTTCCCAACAGGATAGAAATAGGTGATAGTCGGCCAAAACAGTAGGTGGGACATAATACCTATGCATGGAGCCGTGAGTCGTTCCTCGAACATGGTCGAGGCTACTGTATTGTAACGCTTACTGGAGGGATGACGACGACACAAGCAGATGTTCTTGAGGGCGTCTCGAAATGAGCTGTACACATCAGGCCAGCTTATGTAGTGGGGTAATCCACAGGATTGGTAATATGATGTAATATGATGTGCGGCAGGGCTAGATTCCCAACACGTAAAAAACCATCGTGCCGTACCTTTCTGTAAGATGCAGCCATAATGCGCTCATCCAATGCCAGCGCCGTCAACACCGGCTGTCAAGCTAGCAATCATGTAACAGCCCGGGGTCTGGTCGCTGACCAAGGGCCCAAAGTTTGGTCACATCCAGTTCAGTGACAGAATGGCAAGTATGGACGGTGGTATCAAGCTAGCAAGGGTGTGCGTCCCCGGGCCCTTGAAATGGGCTTATGGACTGCTGGATCATGTCGGTAACGGTGGCGCTCATCATGGTTACTAACGGGCAGCAGTAGATCCAGGATAGAATGCCCTCCCTGAGTCGCTGTCACCGACCGACCGTGTAGCCGGCGTCATCGGAGAAGGCATGCAGTGCGCCACGCATCTCAAGGTGCCGTGCGGCGCAACTCGTTGGCATCGCATCCACTGTGAACGAGAACGTGTCCTGTTGATAAACGGAAACAGGTTCGAGTCCAGAGCGTATAGGCATGGCATGTTCAAGAGGTGGGCGTTAGGTTGGGTAGTATGACTCGCTGATGTGAACAGCCTGACGGCGATCTAGGAAGCAGGATTCCACCTCATCCGCTCTTACAAGGCCCGCATTACAATGAACTGTTCAGTTGATCAGTTCAACGGGCCGTTGCTGATCGGTGATGTGGATGGATAATCTGGCGAAACACGCGAGACGATGGTGAACAAATGGTACTCGGACCCGTGGAACCTCCGACTCGGTGTTATCAGAAACCTTGCACTGGGTATGTTGATTGGCAAGATACCAATTGAGTCCAGGAATATCGACATTGGTACCATTGTGGTAGATCCCCGACCCATGATATCTAGTGGCGCACGAAAGGCAGTGCACAAGTAAGGTTTCGTATGCGTTGGACCGCGTGGCGAATCGCGAGATGAACATCGAAGAGAGACGCCCAGGAGGAGGGCCATGGTGGGCAGGTCCCCGCAGACGTATCTAGGATGGCCTGGGAGGGATCGTTACCCCTCCTGAGAAGCGCTTCGGTGTGTAGCGTCGCCGAGGGCGTTCTTCGCAGCAGGGGCGCAGCGGCCACCAAAAGGTTGATCAATCCGATGTGGTCCAGGGCATTGGACGTGTCGATCACGTGGAACGACAACGGCACCCAGGTGCGCGCGTCACGGTAGACAGGTTCCACGCGGCACGTCGTAGGGCGTGACTGAGGAGCCCGTCGTTTGGCAGTACTTGAGCGTGTGACAGAACAGCAGCGCGTCGCCGGCGTACATTCTGACGACGAACACCGACAACGAGGGGCTGGTGCACCGCAGACGCCCGCTCACGGACACGTACCAACGCAAAAATTGGCCCTTGGCGACGCGCACGAACTCGCGCGATGGGACACACCCATTTGGATAGGAAGTCTTGCCCGAGGCGAACGCCTCCGCGAGGTGGAAGCCGGAGGGGATCGGTCCCATAATGCACGGCGAGCTTGTCCCCGTCGATGGAGAATGCAAAGGTCGGGTTGGTAGTCAGGGCAGGGCGCCGCGTCTGGCCCTTGCCCCGGCTCTTGCGGCGCCAACGATACCAGAGGACCGATAGGCGCTAAAGCGGCTCGTTAGGACTGGGTATGCGTGCACCGCAAGGGGTCCCCGCAGAGCGAGCTGCCGTCGTCCCTCCGTCTGCTAGCCTGCACAACACGTCCCTGACGCCGATTCTGAAGCGCTCCCCGAACAGCTTGGCTTACCCAGGGGATAGGCTGGAGACATACGCGGTCCAGACGCGGCGCAGCTGCGCAAGCATCGCCGCGTCGCATGTGGTGAGAAATCGACCGTACGGGCCCGCTCGCCACGTTTCCGTGCTCTCTGCCAGAAGGACGAGTTTGCTACACTGGTCGAGCAGTATCAAGAGTGTGCGTTGGTGGACGAACGTATCGTAAAACAGGTTCCACGGGCGATCTAATTTGTCCTAGACTCCGTCGACAGCAAGAAACGTGAACAACAGTGCGTTGCGTGCTACGGCCCAGGCGGATCAGCATGCGAAGTTTGGAGTGGGGGACGGAAACGCGAGGATTAAACGAGCCCCATCGAGCACGGCGGGGTCCAAGTCGCAGCAAGTGATGTCCACGTTGCGTAAATCTGGTCTCGTCGTCAAGTCGGGATGGAAAGGGGGTAAAGTAACGCTCACGCAAAGGACCGGGTTCATTGGCATAGATGGTATACAAGATGTGTCTAGGGTCCCCACACGCGGGGAGTAGGATGTCTGTCTCGGCTTCGAGGGACAAACTTTCGGTCGAGCAGATTGCGGACATGCTTCCGACGTGATAGAAATAGGTGGTGGTCGGCCAAAACAATAGGTGGGACATGCCTGTGCACAGAACTGTGAATCGTTCTTCCAACGTGCTGCCATGTCACGCTTACTCGAAGAATGGAGACAATGTGAAGAGATGGCAGTCAGAACGGGCGCGCGGCTTCAGGCTTAAAAGATAATCAGACCACTGGACCATACTGGTGGTCATCGTGTGTTTTTTTGGGGGGGGGTTGTGGCCGTTGACGAGTGGATCCAGTACGGAACGTCCTTCCTGAGTCGCCGTCACGGACCGGTCGTGTGACCAGCATCACGAGAAGGCAGGCAGTGCGCCAGGTGTCATGCGGTATAACCCGTTGGTACGCATTGATAATAAAAACCTCGAGTCGAGAGCGTGCAGCCGTGGCGTGTTGAGGGGCGTACCCAATATCGCAGGTCAATGCCAAATCACCAGATGGTCAACTGTGTAGCATGAATGCCATGACCACTCGCTGGTGACCAGACTGACAACGATCAAAAGCGGGATTGTACCGTATTGTGAAAGTGAAAGTAAAATCTGGATTGCACGTAGGCAGTTGCTACTTTCTCCAGCCCAAGAAGCTATCCTGGGCAATCGAGTCAGAAACCGAAGCGATGGTTCCTGGCTACCCTCACCAGAAACACGTAAAGCAAGCCAAAGCAGAACAGATACATAGAGCATTCTTTAAAATACCGAGATGCAGGTAAGAAGATGAAGCTAGCGTGGTGAATGTGGCAATACTTGTAACGGTCCGGCAGTGTGCGACTAGGCATTTTTCAGTCGACATTATAATCTGAATCACCCTACCCACACAATCAGTCAACGTCCATGGTAGCAGCACCGCCACCCGGCCCACCACCGCGTCGACCCCGTGCCCCTCCCCCACCTCGCCTTGCACCACGTTGCCACCGTTGGACATCGGATCGCGAATGATTTTGGTGACCATACGCCTTAGGGTCCGCCCCTGGTGGTGCGACAAGAACCGAGGCACGGGGATCCGAGTTCATGATCAAATCGGAGCGCATTTTTCTATTTCGGACGGATTAGAACGGACCCCGGAGAGGAAATCGAAAAAGGCTCACGAGCCAGAATCATCATCTGCACCCATAAGTACATCGACACTTCCGTTCTCGTTGACCAAGTCCACCCCACCCAACCTCCCAGAAAGGCCCACGGATTGGACACCCACGACTGCGACACGGAGTATGCGACCATCTGCAGGTTGTTTGTCGAATTTTGCAACGGCGGCTGCGGCATGCGCGGCCTGCTTAAAGGTTAACCGGACGGTCACGTTGTCGGAAGCCTGATTGTTCACGAGGTCAGACGAGATGATCGGACCACACCGTCGGAAGATGGCCTGTGGGATGTCAGCGAGGCGGGATGACGAGACAAAACAAGGCCTACCTCGACATCTGCGGGAGTGGTGCCTTTGACAAGACCGTCGACCTGCACGACGTTTCCGTTGGCGCTCGCGCTTGCCCCCTTGATGCTTATTCCGCCCGAAGCGGTGGCTTCTCTGAGTGCGCGCTGGACGAGGATGGAATCGGGTTTACGAGGGGCGGCAGCAGCACCGGACAAGCGAGAAGAGAGCGAAGGTTTGTCGGGGTCTTCGAACAAATCGTGGGACCACTGAGCATCTGAGTCGCCTTTTGGGGGTCGAGGGGGACGGGCCTGGGCGCGCAAGAGCGTCGGGTGGGCGATGTGTTTCAATGGACAGCCTTGGAGGATGCGAATCGTATGGTACGCACATAGGGCGAGTTTCGGTTTGCAGACTTGGGGCGTACGGGGCCGCCGTCGGTCGTGGTGGTGATGGCGGACAGACGGGCGAGGAGGGACATGGTGAAAGTAGGAAGAGCGAGGCGACGCGCCGACCACGGGTCCTGTGTGCGCTTATTTGGCATGTGGCAGAAAACCCGGGGGCGCGCACACCTGGCCCTCGACGACACCACGAACACAATCCCCGAACCTGACACGACATGGGTGGAGCTGGTCCGTCTTGTCCTTCTGCGCTCGCATCGCCCTCTCACCTGCCCCGACAGGCTGGCTGTTCCTCTTCTCCGTCCTGATGGCCGCTGGCCTGCTCTTCACCATGGTCTTTTTTGTGCGTCGTCCGAGGCTGCTCGGCTCGCCGCCTTCTGACATGCGACGCAGATCATCATGTTTTCTGATCTCGAATGCGACTACATTAACCCCATAGATCTCTGCAACAAGCTCAACCAGGTAGTCCAGCCTGCTCCGCGCTCACTTCGTACACTCACCACGTGTATCCCCAGTTTGTCCTCCCGGAAAACATTGCTCATGCCTTTCTCACCCTCCTTTTCCTCCTCTCGGGTCAATGGGTTGCATTCCTGCTCAATCTTCCCCTCGTCCTCTATAACGCCAACAAGTGCGTCTCCTGATCACCTGTTTCCCCGATCCTCATACCCTCTCGGACAGGATACGAAACAAAAACCACATGTACGACGCGACCGAAATATTCCGCACGCTGTCTGGACATAAGAAGGAGAGTTTTATAAAACTCGGCTTTTACCTCTTGTCTTTCTTCTACTACCTGTACCGGTGTGTACCCCCGTCTCTTGTGCCTACCGCACGAACTGACACCCCTGAACTAGCATGATTGTGGCACTCATTTCGGAGAGCGAATGAGTTGTTTCCAGAGGCTTCGCACAGTCTACCTTGCCATGCGTGTGTAATGGATGTGTGAGGTATGCGGGGAGATTGGAGCTTGGCCTGGGGCGTTCTACCTAGCAAGTGAGGGTAGCACCTAGACATCTGATCTGTGGATATACACGGGCGGTTTCGTTGGCGCAATGCTTTGCTGGCTATCTCTGCCAGCCTCGTGTGTGGGTGGCGAGGATTAGGCCGCGAAGAGCCGCGACTGTGAAGCCCATGTCGACACTGGCCAATACTGCCATGTGTAAGCGCCTCCTCGTCTTTCCCTCGATGTTGCTTGGTTGCGGGAAGCTGGTGCAGGACGGTCGGGCTTCTGAGGCTGAACCTCCCGACCTCGGTGGGGGGTCGTGGCTTGCCTGGATTGACTTTGTGTCTGATGAATAACTTCTTGTCGCAGTGGCCCTCACTGAACTGATGGTGCTGAAAGCTGGACGCCTATACTATCTGACAGATAGTAACGTGACCTGGATTTTGCGTGGTTCCCCGCTGTCCATCTCATTCCACCCCATGCTGTATATCGACTTCGTCGCATCCTGCCCCTTTGTACCGGTCTAGTGGGTCTTTATCTGTGCAACTTCATATTTGCCTTGCCTTCAGTTCATTTTGTGCTCTGCTTCAACCCTCATACGACTCCCTTCACCAGAAGCGCCTGCAACCCCCGGCATTTCACCTCGGTCATGACTCCAGTGTCTCTACCAGATATACTCTTTATTGATTTTTTGGCAGACAAAGATACTCGGGATTTGGTTTCAAGGGGGTGTGAAGTGTCGACGAAGAGGTCGTACTCTTGTCGAGGTTTCTGTCTGTTTCGATCCAGTCTACGTCGTTCACGCGCTAAGTTGGCACCTTTGTTCATTACGTATCATGCATACGATGCGAAGTCGTTTAATCCCGAGGATGAAATACAAGGACCTCACACAGTGCGCCAAACGCAAAGGTAGGCTGTAGGTGCTACCGAACGCAATCTTTCTTGTGGACTTTCCAGTCCTTCACCTGGCACTCCTTCGAGCAATACCTCACATTCTTGCATTTGCCACAGAGCGACAAGGGCCCCCCTTGTTTGCCGCACGCTTTGCATCGCCCTGGATCCAAAGTGGGTGTATCCAACGTTACCCCCACTTTCTCCAGGTACGGGATCGCAAACAAGGGGCTGACGGCGATTCGAGTCATGTACGGGGAAAGGGACTTGAACCGTTGCGGGAACGTCTCTGTCCCAACCCCGACACCGCAAGAGCAGAACGGACTCCTTTCGGGGTCTGCGCCAGCATCCGGGAACAATGGAACAGTCCCATGCGTCAGGTACTCGCAGGAAGGTCGATGTGTCCAAGTGCGGCACCGTTCGACGAGCAATGGGAGAAGGTAGCGCCATGCTTCTGATTCAGCTGAGTCCAACTTGATCACGACGACACCAAGCACTTCCAGGATAGTCAGCTTTTTTTGAATAGCGATCGTCCCCGGAGTGACCCAAGCGTCTGCTAGGATTGTGTGCGAACCAACGTCGAGGCGAAGATTGGCAACAAAAATGGCGGCAAGAGTTTCTTGCGTAGACGTGTTTTGCAACGCAAAGACGGAGTGCACTGTGCCTTCGACTCCAGCGGCAGAAAGTAACAGGCTATGAAGAGACTCTTTCACGTTCACAAAAGTGTCCTTGACCGCGGCAGAATCTATATCCCGCAACATCCGCTCCCTGTGGGAGAACATCAATGATACGTGCGGCACTAGCCACGTTGATGCTTTCGAAATGTCCGAAGGCTTGAGGAGTGGGCAGCGATCCAGACTTACTCGATGCACGTTCCATAACGATGGTATTTCTCCGTCAAGCACGGTAATGAACCTCCTCGCGATGCTACCTTCATTTTGAACCTGCATAGACAATGCTAACGGCGAAACGAGCTACGAATCGGTTAGCGTACACTCTGATTCTTAGCAACAACAAGCGAACCTCTATGTACATCGACTTGCGAGCAATGCGCAGCTTTGTGTTTGTGATATCTACTGGCAGCGGGAAGTGAATCGTCTCTGAATACTTGTCAATGCACAGGGAGACTCCGTGTGCCGTAGCGGATTTGACCTTTACAGCAGAGCCAGCGGAGAGAGAAGCTTTGGCAGCTGGATCCGTGATATCCACTCGAAGTACAAATGAACGAATCTCGATAGAGGATTCGTTCATTTGCACGCCAAAAGCCCGCTGGCTCTCTCGACGCGGTTGTTTACCTGTATTTTTTGGATTCCGGGGAGAAGATTGCGATAGGGGGGGCTCGGCAAGTATATGAACATGTCGCGAATCTTCCAGCGGCGCGCTGAATATAGCTTCTAGTAGTGCCGGACTGAAAGAGCGCGGTGATGGACGAGTCCTAAACCCGACAGTTGCGTTGAAAGACAACAACAACGAGCTCGATGGGGCAGAGAAGAAAACGATCAGCGGAGAGGTCGATTCGCCTTCCTTCTCCTCCACGATGGTCGCAAATTTTGCTTGACCTGTTCCAGTGGTTTTGAGTTTCCCATACGCGGCAGAAATGTGCGCAAATATGTTCCACAGGTTCGCATTCCTGATCTCACACTGGAGCAGGGGTGTTCCCGCACGGCGGAGTTCAGATTCGACGACTGTGATCTTGCTCCGGGGGATTACCAGGACAACCGTCACTGCCGGCGGAATTGAGTCCCAGTCTTTAAAGATTGCGGATTCTGTCCTGACTTGCAAATCGCGAATGTACGATTGCTCCATGGAGGTAAAAGTAACGATATCCCAGAGGTGAAATTGACAACACATCTCTTGGTAAAAGTTGGAACCCAGAATCAGGCTGGTATCATGTATGACTTCGTTATCAAACTTCTCCATGACAAGCGTCCAATTCATTTGAGTCCTAGATTTGATGTGGTTCAATAGCTGTACGAAGCTATGACGAGTATAGTGCACGAGAGATTGTTCTAAGTAGGCTCGGGTTCTTGACAATGAGATCTTCTGCAGCTGACGAGCCATGTTCTCCTCGGAGAACATTTTCAAGTAGATCCCAAACAAAAGTTGACCAAGCTGGTCCGGAGAGAAGGATAAAGGATATTCTCTTTCGATGCTTTTCCAAGCAATTTGTTCATGATATTGTGTTGCCGATGATTTGGAGTCTTGCAGGATGGTTTCGTTGACATTTGAGCGAGTCGTGAAACGTGATAAAAACGTGGAGGGGATAGCCCCCAAGAGAAGTGACATTGTTTGTATGTTGCCGCAGAGTCGTTCCAAGATGACTGCCGAAGGTACATCACCATACGAAAACAGCGTCTCGGTGTACAACGTCGCAGAAGGGGATTTAGAAAGGATAGGAACTGCGACGACCAGCAAATTAAGGAGCCCAACATGATCAGATACGTTAGACGTGTCTATCACGTTGAACGTAGTTGGGGCGGGAGTGGTAGCGTCTTCTCCATACTGACTTTCCTCGAAATCTATCCTTGAGGCTTTCCATGGTGAGGTTGGTATCGGAGTGGTTGTACTTTTGCAAGAGTTGAGATGCAAAAAGGCCTGGCACAGCATCAGCGCGTCGCCAGCGAACATTCGAACGACGAGGTGTGGCAGCATCGCGGAGGGTCTCAGGAGTTTGATGACTGAGATACACCACAGAGAGAACTGGCTGCGTGCAGCTCGCACCAGTTTCTGCCCTATTATAACTGGGGTCTCTCCACGGGAAGTTGTGAGTGGCTCTCCAAGATGGAATCCCGCGATCGGGTCTGTTCCGTAGTGAACAGCAAACTCCTCTCCTGCAACGGAGAAGGAAAACGTAGGATTGACGAACGTAGCCCTCTCCGTGTTATGCAACCCATCGTCTGTGATGCCAGTCAACCAGAATTTGTGGAACTGTTTGGAAACTACCTCCATGGCGACTGGCATCAATGGCCCAGCAGAGCGCGATGATGTCATGTTGACACCATTAGCAAACCTGTCGCGGACCGACTTCATGCCATCGATGAGAGTTTCCTTGAGCCGTTTGCGCTGCTCTGGAGTGTGATCAACCGTTGCGACGTACAAGGCCCAGATTCGATGGAGTTCCGCAAGCGTACGCTTGTCGCACACAGTCAGAAAACGTGCGTACGGGCCGGCGTTCCATGACTCGAGGTCCTCTGCCAGCTTCACCAGCTTACGACACTGTTCGATGAGCAAGGAGAGCGACTCTTGATCTACCAGGAAGTGATAAAAAATATTCCATATGAGATCCAGCCTTTCTTGTGCGCCGTCATCAGCCAAGAGCGTGAAAAGCAATGCATTTCGTGCTGATCGAAGCGGAAACTTTCAAGACCCCCTCGGACGCCATGAGAAACACGGAGCTTACCGAGAACAGCGGGTTCCATATCGCAACACGTCACATCCAATCTCTGCGGCTCTATACCGGATGTCAACAGGGCGTTCTTGAACTAGGTTTCACCGCAGTACCCACCAACATCAGCACCCGTCTCGCTTGTGTATACAGTGTACAGGATGTGACGAGGATCGCCACAGGCCAGGAGGAGAACATTCGCTTGTTGTTCAGGAGGGAGATGTTCAGTCAAGCGGACGGCGGACGTGTTGCCAATGGGGTAGAAGTATGTTATCCCACGAAAGAACAGAGGATGCGACATCTGGATAGCAACAATTTCGGGGCCAGAGACGTGCTAGTACAGTGATTGAATACGCGGGAGGAGACTGGAGGCGCTGAGCTAGAGCCCAAAAAATCGAGGTGTTGGAACTTGAGAGGGCGCAATACTACGGGGTGCCAACACGAAGTTTCAAGCGATGGCTAGGCCACTCTGGAGCATGACGTTGTCACAGTGACACCGCGCGTTGAACGCAGCAAATTGAACAACACATTTCGACGTCAGCGTTCAAGTTACAAGAGTGATTTTGCTCATCGAATCATGTTAGGATAACCGGCGAAACGAACATGCTATACGTTACAGGATCAAAAGGACCCCGCGACACAGTTCGCCTTCGCAAGGCCCCTTCGACGGCTTCAGTAAACTTACGTGACTCAGGCTTCCAGCTCGACTGTCAATCGATTCACTCTCCTCCGGCATATCAGAGAGAGTCACACAATCGGATACATACGAGACATGAACTAAAAAAAAAACTATTATCATCCGGGGTGGCCATAGAGCGCTCAAGTGTCAGCGGGGCCGCGAGTCGGCCTTCGACATGACACCTTCTATCTCAACATGGACGGATGGGATCAATTGCTGGCCGACCAGAATGTCATGCTTCGAGGGCTGCGCAAGCGTGGTTAGAAGTGATGCTGACCTGAAGATATAGGAGTTCGGAAGCACTTCTGCTAAGGACAGCATCTTCCAAAAGGCCAATACCGATAACGGGAACACATTCTACGCCTCACCGCTTCGTCGAATATAATCCCCTCCGACCTAGCTGCCTCCTCGATCCACTCCTGTCCAGCTTCATGTATCAGATCCAGTAATTCACATTCAATCCGAGTGTTCTCCCGCACGAGCACCACGCGCAGGACTAACACGGTTTCTCAGTTGATATCTCGAACGGAAACCGAGTACACACCAGAGCTGAACGTGAGTGGCGGTACCTAGGTCCCCAACTTGATTTCCAAATATAGGACCCTGCACTGGAAATTCAGATATTCGGATAACTAGAACTGGTTCCGACGTTTACTGTAATCGGTGCAGGTGGTTACGCCACTGGAAAACTCGATCATGCACTCACATAGACAAGTCTGCGCCGCCGGGCTGTATGATGTCTGATTCTTCGATAAGTGTCGCCCTGTTCTATACCCCCACTCATGGCTAGTAAAAGTGTGGTCTATGTCGCTCATCACAAATACTTTTGGATGGCAGGGGACAGGACTCGGCGGCGACTAGTTTCGCCGCTGTACCACATGCGGCCTGGGAACACACCATGACACTCAGCTCGGCAGGTGTCGTTGGGTAGCCGTGATTGCCGGGTGCCCGCCGTGTTAAAGTTACTAAAATTTTGGCCCTCTCATGATGGCTCGAGGGCGGTGGTCGGAGTAGTGGTCAAGTCCTCTGACGGTGAAAGTTTCCGCAGGCATAGTCTAGTACAACTTCGCTGCCTGCGCTCGATCCTCGGAGAAGGGCTTCCGACGGACACAGTATACAGATCCGACAGCCCATTGGGTCGTGGTACCCCTGGTCTTCACACACGGACTCCTTGCCAAGACCCCCAATCGTTTGTGCCTCAGTTCGGTACGTAGCCTGGAAATATCGCGGTCGTCCAGCCACCAACGTAGCATCCACTGGCTTTCTGTGCAATTCTACCTACCCAGTAGCTATACATGCACCGTCGTGAACACAAATGAAGAATCGCCATTAGAGCAAGATAAGCGGCCCTTCCATGCGAGATAGAGAACTAGTATAGGTAGCGGAACTCCATTCTACGCTTCAAAGCCTCGTCGAACGTGATCCCTTCCAACCTGGCCGCCTCCTCGACCCGCTCTCGTTCCGGCCCGTGTAGTGCATCCAGCTGTTCGTGTTCCAGACGTCTGTTTCTCCGTACCAGCATCGTGCGAATGACTACAAGTCGGGGTGTTCACCCAGCGTCGTTCGCGCATAGAGGCGTCCCAAACAGAAAT
>JBBPMG010000202.1:0-37260 GCA_038090195.1 Boletellus deceptivus
CACATGGGCCTGAGCTCGGCCCCGGCCCCGGTTCGGATTCTGACACAGGCCCAAACTCATCCCAGATCCGTATCAAGACCGGAGAAGATGGCGAATGCGACCCACGCGTCGTCGACCGTGCCAACCCCGGCACTTGTAACCTGTCCGCCGAAACGACGAGGTCCACCGCGTCCTCTTCCACCAGTGGCCCCACCCGTTTCGACGACGCACGCGGCGAAGCAGTGAGAGAGGGGGAAGTCGTCCCCGGAGATGACGACGAAGACAGGGACGAGGACGGAAGGAGACGCGGGAGGCGCAAGCGGGCAGAGTGTTGGACTGAGGGCGCAGGCGTGTGTGTCCGACTCGGGTGTGCGGTAGACGAACCGCCGCTCTGGGACGTGTCCGAGACGACGCGCAATCGTGGTGGCGGGGGCGTCTCCGCATTGTCGTCCTCACCGTACCTCCTGCCTCCCAGTCGCGCCCCGCTCTGCGTCGCGCCATACCCTGCGAGCGCGCCGTCGGACCGGGAATACCCGCCTGATGCGATATCGCGCACGATCCGCTCCTCCTGGTCCCAGACAGCTTGACGCGCCTCTTCCGAGCTCACGTCGACGACCGGGTACCGGTAGTCGCCAAACACATACTTTTTGGCATGTTCGTACAGCATCCCATCCATGCCCTGCGGATCCGCCAACGCGTTGCTAAACGTCAGCGCATATTCGTCCTCGTCCCCCGCGCCGTCATCATCGTCACCCGTGATATGCACTCGCACGTCAGCGCTCCCCGCCTGCATGTCGTCGTCTGTGTCCGCGCTGAACAAGGGTGCAGTGGCAGCCTCCTCGTCGCTCTCTGGCAACCAATACTTGCGCTTGCCACCGGCGGCATAGCGCAGCCCGGCACGGATACGACGATCTCTCGCTGCGCCAATATGCATCCCACCCTCGCTGGGCTCGAACGCGCGGTAGTTGATGCCCTCGCCACGGAGCGTGGTGCGCGTGTCCTCGACGAGATCCTTGAGCCCGAACGCATCTCGGAGCGCATATCCCAGCGTCATGCGCGCGACATGAATCGGCGAGCGGCCCTTTCCCATGCCTGCGACAGAGGCAGGCGGGGTAGTGAAGTCGCGGTAAGAAAAAGCATACATGTGGGCAGCGGCGAAAAAGGGCATCTCTACACAGATGAGAGTGTCTGTGAGACCGACAGAGATGTGTTCGCTATCGGTGTAGGGTCCGAGGCGGGTGATGACACCCACGGCGACGAGGAAGGAGACCCCGATGGACTGCCAGAAACAGAAGAAAAGGATTCCCTTGACGCAGAGGAATTTGGGGACGGGACTGCGTTGAAGGGAAAGCATGAGTCAAGGAACGTCTCAGGAGAGGCCGGTGCCTACCGGAAAGGTTTCAAGTCGTCGTGGACGCACATCCAGAACACCGCGAGACACCAGAGGGCGAGGCAGATGGAGATGTTGTACACGATGGACACGTACAGGTATCCACTTCGGGCACGAAAGTCACCTTCGTTGTAGGTACCGGCAGCCTTCATGATCAGACTAGCGAGTGCAAGAAGGGGTTTGACTTGGACGTATTCTGATCGTAGGCGGCGTCAATGCAATGGGAGCGAGAGGTGGAATGAGGGCCATACGCAAGATACCTCGTTTGAGGAACAGAAATGTGTATGGGTCGCTTTGGTCGATCTCGCTGTGCCATAGGCTGACAGGAAAGACGGCCGGGATGGGCGGTCGACCGTGCAGGAGGATAAGGAGGGAGCGTTCGCCGCCCAGATAGTCTAGAAGGAGGACAAAGAAACAGTATATGACAAAGGCCTGAGAAAGACATTGTAAGCAGACGATGCAAAGGGCGGACAGCCGGACGCGCCTCGTAAATGTCGCGGACGGCGTCGATGAAAAAGGCAGCCTCCAGAGAGAAGAGCGAGATGAACGATGAGACGGCATACAGCGGCACCATGACCATGATGCGCACGACCATTCTGCAAAGCGGACGGTAAGCGCGGTCATTGAACGTGCTGCGACGAAAGACGGATACCGCTGGAGGAGGGGTTTCCGGTAGTTCCGTAGCTGGAGCCATATCGATGCGCCGCTGACGAGCACTGCCACGACGGTGGAGACGCCGGCGAGCGCAAGAACGGGGAGCGGGAGGCCTGAGCCCGAGCCGTGGCCAAGCGTGATGTCTGGCAAGGCCAGCATGGCGGTGTCCGACAAGGCTGCGGGAGGAGGAGTGACGGAGGATGACTAATCCAAATACCCCCTGTCCAGCCGCGCCTCGCCGCTCATTCTCACCGTCACCATGTCCACCAAGGCCAGCGCCGGCGACACAGTCCCAGAGGCCCAGTTCTCGCACATCCCGTACACCCCAGAGCTCGCCAATCTGGTACGTCACAGCACCGGCCCAGCAGCATGTGCTCACACCCGACCAGGCCGTCTGCGGAGCCCGTTGGTCCTGCCGCTCATCGCACTCGTCGTGACGTCTCACGTCCAACCGTAGCCACACTCTACAGCATCCGCGATCAGTGGGCGGGAAAGAAAGTCGTCGTGTTTGCCGTCCCTGGCGCGTTCACCGTGCGCGGCCGATCTCCTGCGATCGTCTTCTCCCGCTCATCGCCCCCGACAGCCCACCTGCCATGTGAAGCACCTCCCTGGCTACCTCGAGCGGTACGACGACCTCAAAAAGAAGGGTGTCGACGTCATCGCGGTCATCGCGGCCAACGATCCGTTCGTATTGAGCGCATGGGCCCGTGTCGAAGGGCTCACAGACAAGGTGGGCGCATCGCCAGATCGCACATGGGACACACCTCACCATCGCATCAGATCATTGCGCTCACCGACACGAACGCGGAGTGGTCCAAATCGCTCGGACTTGACCTCGACCTGTCTGCAAAGGGCCTTGGCGTCCGCACCGCCCGCTATGCGCTGGTCCTGGACGACCTGGTCATCAAGCACATCCTCGTTCGTCTTGCGACTTGTTCCGTGGCGCACTGCTCACTGCCGCTCCAGGTCGAGGCCGACTCGGGCAAGGTGGAGGCCACCGGGGCCGAGCATGTGCTCGCGCTATTGTAGTCATTACGGCCGTGGACGGGGTGGATCCGTGCGAGTGTTTATTTGTACATGTATACGCGCAATAGACGCACGTGACCGAGTTTTGTTTGTTGATCTCTAGCGAATTGATAAAGTTGGGTGCAGTAATAGGGTCAGGCGCGTCTCCCTTCACACTTTCCCCCCCACATATCCCCCCTCCCCGTCCCAGATGCCTCGCAAAGCCGCCGCACCCCCCTCCGCGGACGCCCCCCGTCGCTCCTCACGCATCAAGGAACAGCCCAAGGCCGAAGCCACACCAAAGAAGGCCGCCAAACCGCGCGCAAAGAAAGCCAAGCCCGCCGACGAGAAAGAAAGCGAGGCCGAAGAACCCCAACAGGAAGCCGCTGAGCCGACCAAGCCCAAGTCTGCCAGAGGTAGGAAACGCACCACTGCCGACAAGGATGCGGAGGAGCCCGCCGAGCCTCCAGCTCCCCCGGCCGAGGAGGCCCCACCATCCAAAAAGGTACGCTTTCACTCCCCTTTTCAGGGCGGTGCACCTGGCTCACCTCTGGTGGTGGCATCACAGGCCAAACCCGAATCAAAACCCGCCTCCACCGCCAATGCCAAGGCTGATTCCAAGGCCCCATCTGAGAAGCCCGCATCCAAGGTCACAAAGCCCTCATCACGGGTATCTGCGAAACCGGCCTCGACGGCCAAGAAGCCGGCATCAAGAGCGGGCTCAAGGAAACCTGCCTCCAAGGTGAGCAACTGGTCACCTTTGCCATGCAGACCATGACAGGCTTGGCAGGTGGGTCCGCCCACGGACGAGAACGCTGCACCCGCACCTGTGGAACCGATCACGGAAGAACCGGAAGGGGAAGCCACCGTCGAAGCGACAAACGCTGTGAGTCCTGATCTCGACCGTCCATGTCGCCCATCCACTGAGCGACGAGCTCAGGAATGATGCACATATACTGAAAGGGGACCTGCGGAATTCATCACAGTATTCTGCCTGTTGAGAACTTTTCTGCAGAACATATGTACATCACAACCTATTATTATCCCTGTCGGTGATCTGTAGCCCCCTTCTTTCGCCATTCCTTGTTGCAATACCAGTAGTCCTCGCCTCTGTCCTCCCCCCCCCCTCCCTTGGATGTTGGTGCTACCTCCTGTGCAGTTGTATGCCTCTTTCCCGCATTCTTGGTTTGCTTTCGTCTTTTCTTTAATTATTCCATGTCTTCGGCCACGCGATGTGCGACGTTGTTCACGGGCTGGAGCGTTTTTCTCGTTGGGATCACGACAGCCTGCTCCGGCCTGTGAAGCCAGCCTCGTCGCTTCTCCCGGTTGGCATGGCTTCCCTTGGCTATACCCTAGATTTGGCCTGTTGTTCCTCGTATAAACTATGCCATGAGTACATATGCCGCTTGTCTTGCTTCTCGCCCTCGAGCGCCGAGCCTGGTGGGGACGATAAGAGGGCGCGTTACGCCGGCTGGGATGTTCCCACGCTCGGCGGTAACTCGGTCTGCGAGTCTCACTGTCCGTCGTGTCGTCGAGTTGACCGAGTTCGTGGACGTGGACTCGTACCATGTCGACGGACTGTCGCACTGTGGTCGCGCTCATTGTTCTCCTGTCCGAGACGCCCGGCAGCGACTGTCTGCGCATCGCAATTCGCAAAGGAACAATGCTGTCGCCGGTCGGGGCTGAGTCTGACAGTCTGCTCGTTGCTTGACGTCCACCTGGTCACGCTGTGTGGGTACGGGTACGGGTGCGGGTACGTACACGCGCACGAATTCGTTCGCCACGGTTGTGGACCGGTTTCGGGTTCCACAGGGCGGTCACCACGGTCTTCCACGTGTGGAGATATAGTGGCTGTCACGTGCCCTGGAGTCTTTGCCCGCTGGAACTGGCGTATCGTGTTCGTCGACCGGCACAACCGTGGGACTTGGACACGTTATGAGGGACTCATTGCTGGGGAAACTACCGCTGACTGAGGCGCATGTCAAGTTGGCGGTAACTGCGGCATGATGGCTGGCCTTGAGTGAAAAAAAAAAAAAAAAAAAAAACGCGCATTAAAGCGTGTGTGGACAGATGGCATGGAAAGCGAATAAAACTAAAAACAAGCTGAAGGAGCAAACGTTCGCGTCGGGAGACCTGCTAGCCAAGTCCGACTGTCCGAGTAGTTCCGACAATTATCACAAAAGGCGCTGAGGGGACAGGCAGCGTTTTTGCATCACTCAAACGATGGGTTGGTGTGGCCACCAACAGTCAAATGTCACCAATCAATTAGTGTCTCGCGCCAGTAATGTGTATGACACTGAGCACCGCGGGATAGTGGACATACACTCCCCACAGGGTTAGCAAGAGTGAGCTAGAGCACGATCAATCACAGGGGACTACTCTGCGAGCAAGTGCGGCCGATGTCCATCTCGAAACATGTAGCAAGCGTGGTGAAGCCCAAAGTGGCCGGTATCTTATGCACCAGAGTTTTTCGACGGTGCGTACATTTGCACACGCCCCCCGTACACGCCCGCGTCGCCTATTCTCCGCTGCCACTCACGCCTGTCCCTCCTCGAATAGTACCCGCGGCCGAACGATGCGGCCAACCCGGGCGGACACCCATCGTCGGCCTTGCTCTCTGTCAGCGTCGTGACGCGGACCTGCATTCCCTTCCCGCTGTCTTTGGATGAGCTTTGAAGTGGATCCGTTGTCTGTTTCACTACGTTGTTGACCAGGGCGACGCGGATGATGACCATGTAAAACGTGATTGAGATGATGGGTGGGATCTGTATCATAGTCGGCAATTTCCCACAGCGGTAGGTTTCAGCGTCGGGACAATACACAGCGCCATATGCGTGAAAGAAAGGCTGACCATGACAAACTGAAAGTCAGAGTGAGACAAGGAGGAGATCAACGCGGCGAGGAGGACGAGGGAGTAGATCACGCCAGCATCGACAATGATATGCAACATGTGCTTCAGCTGCGATTCTCCGGGTCCGTGTATCTTCTTCGCTTTTCGATCGATGTTCCAGATCCGCCAGACCAACAGAGCTGATATGCACCAAGTGGTGAAGTTCAGGTTGAGAAGCATTCAGCGGTACGAATGAAATCGGGACAACATACAGGTCGTCAACAAGTTGGTCGCCAGCGCAAGCCCCCAAAATGGCACGAAGTACGACGAGCGACGCCAACTTGATAGCTTGTTGCGCAACTCCGGCGCAACGAACGCACTCCCAAATCCAGTTACTTCAAGAATACTAGTTAGCGATATCAATTCGTCCAGAGCACGCGATACGCGTACCACCGAGACCACACCAGAGCATCACAGGCAAAATCATGACCAGTTTGCTTTGCCACACTACATAACAGCGGTAAAGCTGCAATATGATGATAGCGTTAACAGATATTGTTTATCTGGATGCAATGGAAACTCACGACAACGCCGTCCCCTATAAGCATCTGTACAGTGAACAGATAGAACCTGCATGTGAGCGTCCATCGAGTCACGTCTTGGAAATATTCGGTGGGTCCGTTATTATGAGAGTCTTGGTATAATGTAAAGCCCTCCACGAGCCTGATGCTGTTGACCACAAAATGCTGTTGCATCCCCAAACGATATTACCGTCCATTCGGCATATCGATAGGGATAGCGAATACTCACAGATGTACTGACTAGAAGTAGCAGACACGCAATCACGAGTATCTTGTAGTTAATGTGGGGAGTGGACCGTCGGTACAACAGTACCCAAATCGTTCCGCCGAACATCAGCAACGAGAAACCTTACGACAACCACAACAGGAAGGCGCTCAGCACGTTCCATTCCCAGGAGTGTCTGTTGCTAGGATTTACCGTACAAGATCCCTTCGGCGAGGGCACCCAAAAGTTCTGTCTTGTCGGACGTGAAGTTGACAGCATTGGATTCGGTTCGACCATGCATCACGCCATTGCCGCCAAACATACTTCAGCGCGTATAACAGCGGGGAATGCGAACCAAGCGTAGGAGCTCAAAAAGATGGAAGCAAAAGAAAGTGAAGTGTGCATCTCGATGCCTGCAGACCCCTTATAGTCCTAAAAGGCGAAGAAACGCGTCACGAGCAGGAACCGAGATCACCGGCACAAATCGTGAAACCAACCTTTAAAACGGTGGAGCGTCCATGTGGTGCGAGCTCCAGCCATCTGCGACTGCTGCTGGACGACGCTCCGAAGAATTTTCAGGAATGAACAATGGGATCTAATTTAAGCAAGCAGGTCATTGATGTCAGGCTGTGAAACATTGTATGAGCAACTTGGTCGGGATGAATCCTGAATCCTGACCCTAATACAGTTTCTTTTCGGATGCACTCGGGTTCAACTGCGGGTAGTGAACAGAGCCGGCGGCGGTCACCATAGTACGATAGTCAGAAAAAAGCCACCGATTTTCTAGACCGATTTTGAATCAGACTTCGTTGCCAGTGACTTATACTTTTGGATGCCGTCCGCTAGCAAAAATTTTGCTTGGCACTTATAGCGTGTAAGTATGATGATAAAAATGTGTCAGTTTCCGTGCACTTTAGCCTTGTCAAAGGTGGCCAGTGGCACTCCGCCGCGTCTGAGTTTGAAACATACCGCATGTATATCTAAACTCCGATACGCCGCACATTCACCGTATTATGTAATACTGCCCTAATGACCAGGTGACGCCTGATCGAGTTGACTACCCCGAATCGTGAACAGTACAATTGCCGTGCTCTGTCTTCTACTTCATCGCCCCGGTAACGGACAATGCGAGGATCGCTGACGTAGTATAGAAAATGCGGTAGAACACAGTACCAGGTGAGACAAAAGAAGGCAAATACTTGAGTAGTAGAACATGAGTACCTACTACCACCTAGGGACCCACTACGTAGCGGGAACAAAGATTGACAGACACGGAGATGAAGCGAAGGGCATAAATGCCTGCAACAGGGCCGTTGGGTGGGGGTGGCAGCGCACGTCTGCGACTGTTGGAATTGCGTCAACTAGTGTGTGATAACCAGCTTTCCTCAGATCGAGCGTCGTTCGAGGCGCACTGTACTTGGACCCACGTTGACCGTTAAATGTTTATGATGTAGCACGAGTGGATGGCTAGATAGATAAATAGATAGATAATAACAAAGATGATATGATTACTGGCTGGTTAATGCGTTCAGCTGATACGAAGTAAGAAGGGGCGAGCGAGATAGAACCAACCCCAGGTTTCAAGGCCTATCTACAAAAGATATGAACAGTTGAAGGGCTGCGAGTGTCGAATACAAGCAGAGAGGAAATATGGTAGGTCAAACGATCGCCCTTCGGCTCCCAAGTCACAGGTAGAGAAGGTGTCGGTTCGTTTCTGGGAAGAAGATCGGTCAGAAATGGCTACAAGGGTCGTATAGGTAAGGTGTAGGTGCGCAAGACGTCTGAGGAATACGTGGCGCGTAACCAGGGCTTCTTTTTACTCCAGTATCAGCTGGCCTGACTACCGGGATGCGCGCGCGCACGCAGCGTCGATGGCAGCCATCCGTGCTAGCAACACGTCCACCCTCGCACACGCCACGTTCGTACTGCTTCTCGTATCAAGTCCACTCGCGCTTCTCCTCTCCTGACTCGTACCCGCGAACGAGCGTGGCAACCGACCTGGACGAATGACCATCGTCGGCTTTGCACTCAGTCAGTGTCGCGATGTGGATTCGCATATCCATCTCGGGATCTACGGCCTGCGTTCTCGAGCTCTCGAGCAGTGCTGTTGCGTTTGTTGTCACCTTGACACCATTGTTAGCTAGGCCGACGCGGATGATGACCATGTAAAACGTGATCGAGATGATTGGCGTGATCTGTGTAGAAGAAGGTAGTCGTCCATAATGGCAGTGTAAGCACCAGTGTAACGTTCATCGTAAGCCACCCGTAAGCGAGGCAAATGGGAAACAATTCACCATAATGTACTGAAACCTGGACTGACACCAAAAGGAGACCAACGCAGCAAGAAGGCTGAAGGAGTAGATCATGCCGGCATCGATGATAACGTGCAACATGTGCTGCAAGTGTGATTTTCCGGGTCCATGTATTTTCTTTGCCTTTTGGTTGATGTACCAGATACGGCAGACCAGCAGAGCTGATGCGCAAGAGGTAGTGAAATTCAGAGGTAGTCTTCGACATGCATGCTCATAAGACAACGTACAAGTCGTTAACACATTGGTCGCCAGTGCAGAACCCCAGAACGATGCGATCCAGGGCAAGAGCTGCCAAGCGGACCTCCCTGCATGCTGTAGCTGCGATGCCACGTACGCGCCTCCAAATCCAGTTGCTACGTAAATGCTCGTTAATTCTCACCCAGAACACGACAGAACCCGTACCGCCGAGGCCACACCAAAGTATCACAGGCAAAATCATGACCAGTTTGTTTTGCCATACCACGTAACAACGATAGAGCTGCAATACGAATCATGGTGTTATTGAGTCACGTGTACTTCGATGCAATGAGTACTTACGACGACACCATCCCCTATGAGTGTCTGGGCAGTGAACAAATGGAACCTGTACACATATGTCCATCGAGTCACGTCCTGGAAATATTCGGTGGGACCATTCTTGTGAGAATTCCAGTACAATATGAAGCCTTCCACAAGCCTAAGGACGTCGATTACAAAGTGCTGCATACCCCCAAAGATATCAGTCTGTCGGGCACATTGGTAAGGAGATAGAGAAAAACACTCACGGATGTACTAACCAGCAGCAACAGACATGCGACTGCAAGTATCTTGTAGTTGACGTGGTGAGTGGATCGTCGGGACAACAGTACCCAGATCGTTCCCGCGAACATCAACAACGAGAAACCTTGGGGTAGCCGCACATGAAGGCGTTCAGCATGCTTCGTCCACGGATCACCTGCTAACAGGATTTACCATACAATACCCCTTCGATGAGGGTACTCAAGATTTCTGCCTTGTCGAGAGCGATGCCATTCGTACCGGTTATGATGTCCATGCGAACATCGAATTCCAAGACAAACACAGGAAAAACAGCGGACCCGGAAGGAGAAGAATGGATGAGAAGGCAGCGGAAGGCGAAATAAATATGCGCTTTGACACTGGCAGGCCCCACACGATCCAGCACATGAGAAGTAAGATTAGGGACAGGTCACAAGCGAAGCGAGATCGTCAGCACAGAATGTGAAACCGACCTTCAACCTGGCGGACGTACGTCTATGTGGCACAAACTTTCCTTGTCATATGAGGCTACCGGCGTTGGATGACCTTCCACAGGCCAGAAAGATTTTTGGGTCGATGATGCCACTCGTCGCTGTTTCTTCGAGGTGGTGAGCTGTTTCGTGGTCCCTCCAGGTCAAAGCCTGGGTGGAGATCAGTATCGACAGCAACCCCAGACGTTGTCCAAAAGGACTAGAACCAAACAACTGTGACGGAAAAAGAGCTAGTGACCCCGTCAGATAGCGAGATATAGTTCAGCTGGTGCTTGTTGAAACAGATCCGTGCTTTTTTCTCAACCGTGCTGTGTCGGTGTCAAGTTCAACGTCTATTTCAGTTTGAAACACGACGATCAAGTGCATACGCCCATATCTTATCTCTCTTTCCCTGGGCCCATGGTATGTGAGTAGTGAGTAGATGTTGATTAGGCGGAAGGAAGAACGCGAGGCGGACCTGCGATTGACTGCGGTTCTCGTTTGCATATTATTCAAACCCCGACTCGCCGTGCCGTGTGCCGCTCTACGGCCCGATTGAAATCGAGCCTCGCACCCGATGTGTGTATCCCGAAAGCCGGTTCCGCACAGATCTGCGGCCGTCAACTCTGAGCCAATGCCGCAAGATAAATCTCGAGTTACCGGTCATCGCAGCGCCTACATTACCACATCTCGAGTTTCAGAGGAGCGGCTGGTGTGGATACCGATTACCAAGGGAGGTCATCGGGCCCATTCGTTTTGAGACAGCCACCGTGGCTGAGATCTGTGTGATGTCGGTTTGTGGATTGAATGCCAAGTTTTACATCTTGGTAAATAAGAGCGCGGATAGTAATCATAATCTGGCGACCGAAGTGACGCTTGGCTACCATCTAGCAAGTGTGGCAATGCCCGCCTCCCAATGGCGCTGGTTTTTATGAATGCTGAGAGCGAGTTCGGAGCTCACCGTTGGTGCTGTCGTCTAGAGTTATGAATATTTTTACTGCGCTATGAAACAGTACAAAAAGTGAAGGCTGACGTGGGCGGTGCGCTGTCAGCTCACGTCATCATATTGGAAACATCTCCGCCCGTCGCATTGTTTTGCAGGGTTACTGCATATCAGACTCAGAGTATGTAAAAAGTGGGCGGAAAGAGAATGAAAGGACCTTCGAAATACCACACATCCTCGACGAGCACATCTGTCTCGACATCAAACACTTCCAGGACCAATTTCGGCATCGCGATGGCCTTGGTGTAGGGATCACATAGCGGGGCTTTATGCACCGCGTTCCTCATGCAAACATGTCTGCACGTCAGACCTGAGCCCGTGTACAGAGCTCGATTAGCATACCTATCTCTCGGGATTGACAGACAACGGAGCGCTGGCTTACCAAGAGATAATAAGACGTACTTGCAGCATCTAGCTAGGGTGACAGGACACGGTCCCGCAGCTGTCCGAGGTAAACGCATGAGCATCGAGACGATAGGCAACTGTCAGACCTGGCAAAATAGCGATTCAGGCTGAGCCTCCATAGCGACCATGAATATGCACACTGAGAATAGTTGACGCGCCAACATGCCACGTACAGTGATGTAAATATCTATCAAGCAGCAAGATTATGGAAAGAGATGGAACTCATATACCTTGCACCGATAAGCATCAGCCGGAGGGCCGTCGCTCATAATATTGTCACTGATGGCCGCGTTTCTGCTGGTTTTTCCCTAGACAACATGCTCAGGTTTGAAGTCGTCTTCGTTCCTTTCTCCAACCCTTAAGACGAGGTGCGTCAAGGAAGTAAGCGACCTTGACGATGCCTGTGCTTGGCAAGGTAGGTGTTGATCTGCCTTGCGGGGGGTAGTGTCGGTGACAAACAACGGACTGCGATGCATTGGCATCGTCATGTCCACGTAATCTTGATTACTGCACGCTGGGCTGAGTCTCAGATAGAATTTTCTAATGGGAATGAAACGCAGGCACGCTCCCTGAGGGTTTAAAGCAGAGTCCGTCAAATTCTTCACATGATCCCTTTCGCGTAGCCCTCGGTTGCAGTGCTCTTCATGGGGCCTGCCTGCAGATTGTCTGCGCATCCGCACGCATGCGATGCGGATTGTGACGTGGCAATGTGTGCGAGCGGTTTCCCAATGAGTGACCGCTCTTGCCCTAGTACGAGCGGGAAATGACATATTTCGAGGATTGATGCAAAGGGAGGTTCAAGCAGACGATCGAATTGTACCAGTGATTCGTAAATCCATTGGGAGGTAAAATTTGTGCTAAAAACACACAAGATGCATGGGGTTCGGTTTCCTGCGAAGTGAGGAGGGCGATATGAGAGCATACGACGATCTTCCCAGAGTCATTGGGACATAGTTAGCCGCAGGGGGCGGCGACAGTATGGAACAGGACTAACTTGCATCCTTTCGATGATTCGCCAAAACTGCCAATTGGTAAAGTTGCCCAAGCGAGACAACTGAGCAGGCCAATCGGCTCGGTGACATACATTGGACCAGAAGTCAAGGCCTGAGTCGCGTTTGAAACCAGCTTGATGCCAACAGAGCGTGGAAATAGTAGAGTGCGTGGAGCATGGCTTGTACAATCCAGGAAAGCCGGGCGAAAAGTGACTGCCTGCGGGATCAGACACGCTGGGTGGGCGGTGGATGGCGACTCACCGGGTACGACGGCAACGCACATCGAATGGGGCATTTTGAGGACGTCAGGCGTTTGGAACCGAGAACAGTTGTGAGAGAACCGCGACCGCAGCGCTCCGGCCGTGATTGGGGGCGTGAAAACGCATCGCCGCTGCTGCGCCTCTTGTACCTGCTTCCACCCGGGCTGGCACTCGGTAACTCACCACCACCACCACCAGCCAATGTCGCCGTTCAAGCGCCATCCACAACCAGGCCACGACGACAACGACAACGACAACGACAATGACGCTCCGATTGACCCCGACCTTCGCCTGCGCACCGTGCGTACTGCTGCCTCCACCATCGCAGAATCCATTCGCTCTGAGCTGCGCGCAGAGAGAAGGTCTGCCCACAAGAAACGCTCTCGCTTCTTCAGAAAAGACAAACGTCCAAAGACCGCTGATTCGGCCGTGTCTGAGGCAACCACCAGTCCGTCTGGACCACAAATACCTGGTGTCCGCAGAAATGTATACGTCAACACTCCTTTGTCTGCCATGGAGGTCGATCAAAACGGTCAACCGCTCGTTCGCTATGCCAGAAACAAAGTCCGCACCAGCAGTGAGTCCCGCACCGGTTCCCGCCTTCGCGCTCTCACCCCACCTCTAGGATATACCCTACTCACGTTCCTGCCAAAGAACCTCTTTGAGCAATTCCGCCGGTAACTCTACCTACCCTGCAATGCCGGCTCCTATTCACCTTGCTATGTAGAATAGCCAACATTTACTTCTTGGCCCTCGTCATCTTCCAACGTGAGCACTTTTCTGCCAGCCCGTTCTTTACCTAACGGACGGGTTACAGTATTTCCTGTGTTCGGAGCCGCCTCTGCGTCTACCGCTGCCCTTCCTCTTGCCTTCATTCTTATCGTCACCGCCATAAAGGATGGTATCGAGGATTACCGCCGCGCACAGCTCGACGAAGAAGTCAACACCTCTGCGGTCACCCGCCTCGGCGAGTGGCGCAACGTGAACCAGCCTCTTGATCCTCGCCCGTGGTACCAGCGACTCCTTCGCCTCAGGCCTCCAGGAAAGGTGTCCAAAGGCGTCCAAAAGCTCCGCGAGAAGGAAGCAGGTGAAGGGATGCGCATCGTTCTAAGCAAAGGCGTCGACGGAGACAGGATCAGCCTAAGCACGGTGGACCCCAACGAAAGCACGTTGAGCCTCGGGCGACCGACAGGTGCGGGCGGGAGACAGCTCGAAGATATTGTTAGCGTGGACTCGCATACCTATCCTCCTGGGTTTCCCCCCGCTGCCGAGCTTGGACCCTGGGGACGGAATAGGTCGTATTCCACATATCAGCAGAGCATACCCTCACAATCATCGCCTGGGGTCATCGACTGGAAACGGAGGATAAGCGGAACCGCGAGATGGGAGAGGACGCTATGGAAGAAGTTGGAGGTTGGGGACATTGTGCTTTTGCGGGAAAACGAACAGGTCCCAGCCGACGTGGTTGTTCTGTCAACATCGGATCCCGATGGGCTCTGCTACTTGGAAACCAAGAACCTGGATGGCGAGACTAACCTAAAGCCTCGTAGGGCCCTGAAACCCACCTCTTCCATTACCTCAGAGGAAGACGTGGAGAGATCGTCTTTTGTCCTCGAGTCCGAACCGCCCCATCAGAATCTGTATCTGTACAACGGGGTCCTACGCTATACGGACCCCGTCGGCGGGGACTCTCGAAAGGAAGGTGTCACAATCAATGAATTGCTCCTTCGTGGCTGTACAGTGCGGAATACCGCTTGGATCATCGGTGTGGTCGTCTTTACAGGCCCAGACACCAAGATCTACTTGAACGGCGGCTTGACGCCGTCCAAACAGTCCAAGATTGCCAAGGAGACCAACTTCAACGTCATCGTTAACTTTGTGTTTCTGCTCATCATCTGTATACTCTCTGCAGTGATCTATGGCGTCCTCGATGGTTTACAGAATACGAGCGTGAAGGTCTATGAACCGGGTGTAGATCCCACGAGTTCCACCGTACTTAACGCACTAGTGACATTTGTGTGAGTCTGGACCCTTTATCACACCTGCATTGATCTGACGTAGCTTTATAGTTCCTGCCTAATTGCCTTCCAGAACATCGTCCCCGTTTCGCTCTTCATCTCGATCGAAATTGTCAAGACCATTCAAGCCTACTTCATTGCCCAGGATATCGACATGTACTACAAGCCCTTGGACACGGTTTGCGTACCCAAGAATTGGGGTATCTCTGATGACCTCGGTCAGATTGAATACATCTTTTCCGACAAGACAGGCACGCTCACGCAAAACGTCATGGAGTTTCAGAAGTGTTCCGTCTACGGGGTGGTGTACGGTGAAGGCATCACTGAGGCGGAGCGTGGCGCCGCGACGCGAGAAGGACGAGCAGACGCTGTCGAACCTGAGGAGCTCGCGCGCCGGCTTGCTGCGCTCAAAGACACCATGGTTGCCACTCTCTCAAAGATCTTCAAGAATCGATACGCGCAGATCGATAAACTCACGCTTGTCTCGCCCAAACTGGCTGAGGACATCAAGGACCGGTCGTCGGAGCAGGCAGGACACATCTCTGCCTTCTTCCGCGCATTGGCTATATGTCATACCGTCCTCGCGGAAAAGCCATCGCAGACGGAGAGGCCATGGTACCTGGAATACAAGGCGGAATCGCCGGACGAAGCTGCGCTGGTGGCCGCCGCAAGGGACGTCGGGTTTCCGTTTGTGGGCAAGTCGCGAGATGCGATCGAGATAGAGGTGATGGGACAGCCTGAACGGTACACAGTGCTGAAGACAATCGAGTTTAGCAGCTCTCGGAAGCGGATGAGCGTGATCGTACGCACACCAGATGGCCGAACGGTCTTATATTGCAAGGGAGCGGACTCGGTCATCTACGAGCGGCTATCGGAAAGCGTCGATCCGGCGCTCAAGGAGAAGACAACCAAGGATATGGACACGTTTGCAAACGGGGGGTTGAGAACGCTCTGTATTGCATACAGGGTGCTGGAGGAGGACGAGTTTCTCGCCTGGGGGAGGGCCTATGACGCGGCAACCGCAGCGACGGAGAACAGGGAGGAAGAAATCGAGAAGGCGGCATCTACTATCGAACAAGAGCTCTTGTTGCTTGGCGCTACCGCGCTGGAGGACAAGCTACAAGAGGGTGTCCCAGAGGCGATCGAGACCCTGCACCGGGCGGGAATTAAACTGTGGATTCTTACAGGTGAGCAAGACATCGAGTAGGCGGGTTCGCACACCTTAAATCGTGCCTCCATCCAGGTGATAAGTTGCAGACAGCGATCGAGATCGGATTCAGCTGTAACTTGCTCAAGCAGGATATGGAGATCATGATCCTGTCTGCCGATTCCCCGGCAGGAACGCGCGCTCAAATCGAAGCAGGGCTGAACAAGATTGCGTCTATATTAGGCCCCCCATCTTTGGATCCACAGAAACGAGGTTTTGTGCCTGGTGCTCAGGCTGCGTTTGCGGTCGTGATCGATGGCGAGACACTGCGGCATGCCCTGACACCGGATATCAAGCCACTGTTCCTTAATCTTGGTACGCAGTGTGAAACAGTTGTGTGTTGTCGCGTGTCGCCGGCCCAAAAGGCATTGACGGTGAAGCTGGTATTATTTGTTTCCTTTAGTGAAAGTGCTCCATGCTCACGGGGTACTTAGGTCAAAGAAGGTCGTAAAGCAATGACTCTCTCCATCGGTGATGGTGCGAACGACGTGGCAATGATTCAAGAGGCCAACGTCGGTTGCGGACTGTTGGGTCACGAGGGTTCACAGGCTGCCATGTCTGCAGACTACGCCTTCGGCCAATTTAGATTCCTGACAAAGCTGCTCCTCGTGCATGGGCGTTGGTCGTATCAACGAATCGCCGACATGCATAGCAACTTTTTTTACAAGGTACCATACTTACTGTCGTTTTCACCGGGTTTGGTTGACTGAACGCTCTTGGTCAGAACGTAATCTGGACGTTGGCCATGTTTTGGTATCTCATCTACTGCTAGTGAGTCGCTGGATGGGTCTTGGCGTCATCCTGCTAACATAATCATTTCTGGATAGCTTCGACGCGACGTATCTCTACGATTATAGCTTCATCCTTCTCTACAACTTGTTATTTACGTCGCTCCCGGTCATCGTCCTCGGCGGTAAGTATCTTGATAGTCTCGATGAGAGTGGCTTGTCCTGACGTCCATCAGCGTTCGACCAGGATATCAACGCCAGGGCAGCGTTAGCCTTCCCCGAGCTCTACATTCGAGGCATTCGTGGTCTAGAATATACCCGGATAAAGTTTTGGTCGTATATGCTCGATGGTTTATACCAGTCAGCGGTCGTCTTTTTTATACCTTATCTCGTCTGGTCCCTCGGTCTTGCGACGTCCTGGAATGGCAGGGGTATCGACTCCCTGTCTGATTTTGGCACTACTGTTGCGATCGCTGCCATCTTTGCTGCAAATTCCTACGTTGGCATGAATACCCATTAGTGCGTCATCTCTGCACGCGTTCTACTCAGACTGGTACTGACTAGACTTCTTATAGCTGGACGTTCATCACGTGGATCGTGGTCATTGGATCTTCGCTCGTAATGCTCCTATGGGTCGTGATATACTCATACCTCCCAGCCAATAACTTCTTCTCATCCACGGGGTCGTTCGTCGATGAAGTGGAAATACTATTCAGCAATATCACCTTCTGGGCAACGGTCGTCTTCTCTGTTTTGGTTGCTTTAGGTAAAGTTGAAACGATGAAACACACATCGAATAGCAGGTCTGACCTCGTTCCTTTAGCGCCCCGTTTTGTCTACAAGTTTGCCTCTTCTGCATATAGACCATTAGACAAGGACATCGTTCGGGAGATGTGGGTTTGTGGGGACTTGAAAGATCGGTTAGGGATCCGGCATCGCAGAGCGTCCAAGAACATACACATCTCAGATCACGAAACGGCGCCCATGTTCCGCGAGCTTCACACACGGTCAACCTCTGAAATAACCTTGCCGAACGTGTACGGGCCAAGAGAAGCGTCACCTGACTCGGACGTGAACGAGAAGCGGCCCACGGGGTACACCGACGACCCCCCTCAGGTCGACCGGACGTCACCACCACCATTGATCCAGGTCGGGACGTCAGAGATGGTAGATATGCAAGCTGGGCAAGCGGTCCCGTTGACTGTACCACCTCACGCATCGTACTATTCTTCGAGCGATATCCGGATGCCTGCGGCGATACTGCCTTCGCCTTTCCGCTCTTCTAATGGGCAGAGTGGGGAAGAATTATCGCATATATCATCTCCAATGTTGATACCCCCGGGCCCGGAGTCGAGTTACACACGGGCACCACCTTCGACGGGGTTTTCTGCCCCAGAATCGATTGAGCTGCAAGTTCGATCTCACGCATATCCGGGCGACGAGGGCTTCCATTCGGCGTATCTTGCTGCAGGAAGCTCAAGACCGGAGAGCATGCAATCGTGGGCGGGCGGACGTGCCCTATAGGCTCAGTTACACGACATATCCGATGTGGACGCTGTTTGAAAAGGTCGGGAGTGTATCATAGCCTTCGAGATGGATGCGATCTAACGCCATTGTTGTACTACGTTTGCTTCATATCCCCCTCGCACCCTTCTTTTTCATTCATCTTTATTACTTTGCGTCTCTTTCTCCACAGCGCTGACCAGACGACCATGCTAGCGATAGTTCGTACATAATCTGGACTTGCTACATTTTTCTTTTTTGCTTTCGACGATGATTTTGAAATGCTGCCACGGACGGGAGAACAGTAGACGTAGTTACAACGCTGACAATGTTTGATAATCCTATCATTGAACATCATGTGAGGACCCATTGCTTATGTAAGTAGTAAATACTAGCGAGTAATCCTTGGCATGTCAAGCGACCCACGTTGCCATGGCTCTCTACGCGTCTACGCGTACGCCGTGGTAATAGCTGGGCCAGCGCGGCTCCGAGTGTCGGTCTTCGCCGTCCTATCCATCCATGTCAGTAATGACGATGACGCCGAAGGTCTTGGTCAACAATGTCATGAAGAATCGAAAATGCATGGCCGGTGGTTAGCTCATGAATAGCTTCTTCCCCCACAGAGGTAGTTTGGTTTTCTGTTCAAGTGTACACGAACGGACGTCAAGAGAGAGGTGACATGTAGGTCCAAGACAAAAGGAACGAAAAAGAGGGGACACCGACATTAACCGATACCTGTCTGTACGACCCACCCTGCTTGTGACGTTTCTTGAACTTTATGCATACACGCCGGTGTTTCCGATTCAAAAGGCGTGCGTTTCGCAGATATTTCCGACGATGGTCGGCACGATCCACCTGACTGCTTATCTGCACCGAGGTCTTGAAACGAACGGTGCGCCCTACCGCGTTTCGGTTTTGTTTGCTCTCTCCCCTTCATTCCTTTCCCTCGTGCTACTTCTATCCAGCACGTCTTCCCTCCGTTCCCTACCTCCTATCCTTTCTTCTCTCGTCTTGGGCTCCCGCTCGCGTCAGATTTGGACAACGTCCGTCCGAAAATATGCCACAAAATGATATATCTCTAGACGAGGCAGAGCTCCTCTCGGTATTGATGGAAGGAATGCTGTACGGTAAATCGCGCTCAAACATGATCGGAAGTGGAACACGTCACCTGAGCGCGTTTCCTCCCAGGTTTCTCTCTGCTGATGTTCGCAGGAACGATGTGGGCGCTGTTGTCGCGGCGGCCTGCACGTCGCGTGAACCGCACGATGCTGGTAGTCGCGTGCCTGTTTCTCGTGTTTAGCACGACGGTGCGCATTGTCCTCGTGTCATCTTTTTTGCGATGTGCGCTGATCGAGGACCGTGGCGGTCTTCTTCTTGGGGACGGGGGACACAGCACTACGCGGTCAATATCACCAGACTTATGGAGGGCTTTATATTGTACCGGGATACTTACCCGGGAGGACCGATCGCATTTTTTTCAGACATCTCCCAATGGACGTTCGTGTACACAAACTACGTGTTCACCGCACAGACGCTCCTCGGGGACGGCGTCGTCGTACGTTCTCGTCCGTTCTCCAGGTGAACGTCGACCACTGACGCTGTTGAAGCTCTATCGTTGCTATGCGGTATGGCAATCAAAGGGCATTATGGTTTTGCCCGTGTTACTTTGGTGTGCCGTTGGCGGTATGCGTTCCGTGAATGCTTTCGAGGTGGACTGAGATCGCTGATGACCTCCAAAGTGACTGGAATTGCGGGTCCGTTTACAGCATCACAACTGAGACAAGACGGGGTCTTCGGCGGGCCTTTCTCGCAGTGGGCCATGTCATTTTGGGTGACGGCATTGGTAGCCGACCTCCTTACGACGAGTACGCCTGTCATGCCTTCCTGGGTGTTGGAAGCGTGCTTTCTGAAACATTCCACCTTTGACCAGTTCTGCTTGCCGGCCGCATATGGTACGTCGACCGAAAGGTGACGAGATTCCGCAGCCCCGGAAGGTCGCCTCTGCAGCCCGTACTGCACATCGTCATCGATGCGGGCGTGATCTACTCTGTCATGCTCCTCGTGCAGTTGATCTGTTATCTCTGCAGATCCAACCTCCAGTTCGTGCTCCTGTCCATGGTCAGCCGCGTTTCTGTCTTTGGTGATGAAAGCGCGTCAGGGCTCACTGATATGCCTTTTCTTTCTCTCTCTCTTTTCTGTTTCGATTGACAGACTACGCCCATCATCTCCATCACATTTTACATGGTCATCATCCGCGTCAGCCTGGCCAGTCGAACGAAACAGACGACAAATATACCCCTCACAGCGACGGACATCAGTCTCAACGCAGAGCGAAGGAGTAGGATGCATGTCCACATTGCGACGTTGACCGAGAGCAAAGTCGACAATGGTCACGCTGCGTTGGCGACACCTCCCGACAGTGATAGCAGCCACAAGGTCGACGACGAAGTAGGGATGCCAGTGTGACAGGCAAGAGAGGCTGAAGGCGTCGCTCTCACGTCAATGTCCAGGGTATCGGATGAACGAGAGCGATCGAGACAGCTCCACATTAACAGTGATGGACAGAGAAGTCGATATTTCAGTAGACCCCTTAAAATATAGTTTAGACGTGGCTGGGATCGTTACCGAAGGCAACTGACGTTGGCTCCGTCGGCGCACTCGGTAAGAGAGAGGATCCGAGGATTCGTTATCCATCGTACGTCTTTAGTGAACAGCTTTCTTTTCTCTTCACTGTAGAAACAGAGGATCGCCTTTTGTGATCTAGACGACTTTCTCTTGTGCTCGAAGCGTCATACCTGGTAGGAGCGTCACCGGACACTGAGGATGGCTGAGTACCGGGCGGCAGCGTGCGATTGGGAAAACCGTCTCACGTGTGGGAGAGTGCTACCGCCGCAGTTGAGCGATTCGGTCTGACAACAGTCTCCTCTTCCGAGCGACAGCCTTACGGGCTGTAATCGTGGCCACGCATTAGTCACGGCAGACAGTAGAGTGACGCTGGTAGCTGCCGCCACCAAATGCCAAGCCGTCCCCTCAAGTGCTGGGGGTGGCAAGACCAACAAGTCAAAGACGCGATCCCACCAGCGACTCACGGACTCGAAAGTCGACTGGGTACTAGAAGAGAGTGCAAGGACCGCCCGGCGAGAAAGTAAGTTTGCCGACCAGTCAGCGGGAGTCGGAAACGGTCGAGCGTACGGCGCCATCCTGGGTGGGTCGATGCCACGACCCGCGGATTTCATGTTTTGTCGCGCCGCGGGAAAATCTGTCATACCGCGGGGGGATGCGGTCCCATTCCATGAAGGGAACGGGTTGCGACAGCCCGCGGTGTTATTTGACGAGCGACCCTCACGATCAGCCTAGAACGAGGCGACGCGGAGGGCGCAGGTCGCCACTCACGTTCGGCAAGCGCTCGGCGACTCGGCGAATGGCCATTTGAACAAGTCCGCGTCCGACGTCACATGAACGACCCGATCCGTCGCCTCGGGTTGCCGCCGCTATGGTCTTCAGTAGAAAGGAACGGGACTTGGAGCGGGTCGTAGCGGTCCGCGACATTGCGCCGGGACGCCGCAGGGATAGGAACGGTCGGGCGCACCGTCGAGAAGCACGGTGGCAGCGAAGGTGGGACATTCGGCCGCGATGTGTGTCGTCTGCAGAGCTTTTTGGTGGACGCGGTTGGTGTCCTGGAGCAACCAACCCGCCGTCTACCGAGGCGACCTCCGTCTGAGCGCACATTTCACCTTGTCTAGCCACCTGAAACCAACCCGGGGGAACATTGCGATCGCAAAACTTGTGACACCAACCTTGATATTGGGATCTGGTCGGAGTGAGGAAACTTTTGTCGGACCGTGGCCGGGATGCGAAAACCGCACTGGACCCGGCCACCGCGAGGTTAGTTTCGGCGAGTTGGACTGCGATGCGGCTCAGCACACCACCGCTTCAAGCTCTATCCCAAGTTCCAGTCTGCCTTAAACGTCGCCATGCACTCAGTTCGAACTTGGTGTAGGACCAGTGCGTCCTATTTGTTTTGTTTTGGGCGACTGTCTTGTCTTCGACTTGCACCGAGCGCCATCATCGTGTCTAGACCGGGCGCATTGTCTGTAACGGGGCCAAATGCTTCTGTTCGCGGGTTTCTCACATGTCGCATTTTTTGGTTGTCCTTGTTGACGAAGAGAAAACCGACACAGGTTTTTCACTCCCATTCGCAAATCCCACTTTGGCCAGCGTCCTGCGCCGCCGAGGCCACGTTCCACGTAATATCGATGTTTATTGAAGAGCCTCGGTTTTGCTGGATGAAATGTGAGTCTTTTCCCTCCTAAACCCAGGGAAGCAGTATTATCCCATTTCTGTCTCACGCTTTTAGGCAGGACTCTCACCGCTGGTGCGTACATTGCTGTTCATACGCTATCAGGCGCCGTCTTCCAATTCGTCGGGAAGTCGCCACAGGGAAACTGCACGATCGAAAATTATTCCATTTCTCCTTCTCAGACGTTCTGCAGCGAACCTGTTATCCACTCCAGTTCCATGATTCAGTTGAAACATCTTAATGGAATCCGTTTTGGGCCCAAGGTGCCCGCAGGTGATATGTCCCTCTCCGATGCCCTGCGCCTGGGCCATCCAGTCTGCTTCGCTTCATATTTCTCCTTCGAAACCCAGTTCTGGATGCTGGAATTACATTTCCGCTTCCGTTGCAGGTCACGTGTGGCGGTTTATCGAGCGATCGAGTGTGGTATCGATATTTCACGAGTCCGACCCTCGGTTGTGGCATAGCGCAGGACGGCGAGATCTTCGATGTTATCGATTGCTTTATCGGATCCCCAGCACCACGGTGGTTTCCGAGGATTGATCTGCCACAGTCACTGCGACGACCCCCGAGCGCGAGCCCGTCCTGCGGGTGCGCAGGCCTTGCGGCTTCTAAAACAAGGGTCGTACACGAGTGATGGTGAGCTAGCGCTGCGTTTTGTCACGCGGTCAATCAGATCACGATGCCCATGCGCAGTCAAAGGCAGCCATTTCAAGGTTTGCGTATCTGCACCGCCTGGGCGTGCTGGCGCAGAAGCGACCCTCTTTACAACTGACATGTTCCGCGCCGCGCTGCAACCTCGGCGTCTATGACACCCGTTTGTACTCTGTTTGTTTTGTTTTCCACTCGACCGTTATCCATTCTTCGCCAGAACGACCAAGTGGCACTCAACGCCGCTCCAACACCGCGTTGGTTACCAAAGAATTGTGACCGCCCCAACGGCCATATGACAATTCCGTTTCTGTGCAGCAGAGGCCACACGAGGCTTTCTGAGGGCTTTTCTTTTTGGATCGGTGGAATGTGGGTGTCTTCCGCGTCCCCGAGGTGATGCTCCTTTTGGAAGCAGAGTTATCTACCCGCGCAACCCTTGGTTGTGATGTCAATGTTATCATCCGTCTCGCTTCTAGCAAGTATTTTCGCAAAACGTGGGTCAACGACCCGTATCCTCGCTCGTCCTTGTCGCAGTCTAGGGTCGATTATTTCTCTTAGCGGATCCCGAGGGTTTTAACATTTGCAAATAGACTTGAGACCTACCACGTTCATTCCCACAGTCTGCGGCCGGATTTGACGATAAGGACGGCAAGACCAACCCAGATCTGCTGACGATACACGTGTTGTTCCACGTTTACGCCCAGATACACAGGAGTCTGACCTGGTCTAGTTACCATACCACCCCACACAAGAGACGCCAACCATTCACATACCTGTCGATCGCTTTCCGGAAATACCACATGAACTGGTGGACACAAACTGGGTAACGGGTTTCATCATTACCTCACCGATCACGCCCTTTTGTGGTTTGGTGGCATTGGGACATTCGGTCATGGACCGGCAAAAATTCTCGTAGTAACACCGCCGTGGTGTGCTGCACACTTTCGTCACGGAAAGTAAATTTTTTTCATTTTCCATTTCCGTTTCTCTGCGAAACATGGAAGGTTGGGTTTGTTATTTTCTTCAGACGCCCGAGAGCGAGAAGGGAAAGGGGCGATAGTGCGTATCACGCGTACCCTTCACGATATGTTCGATGCGCTACAAAAGTTGGCCAATGACGATTGATTTGGCACCTCCAGATAGACGGGAGGATTAGTTTTCGTTCCCAGGCCGGCATTGTTTTCCACCAGAAGCCGTCCTCGTGCCTTGTTGAATGGAAAGCGAAGACAAGAAAAATTCAGAGCGTGCACCGAATCTTCCCGTAGTGATACGATCTCTATGGGCCCAGGAACGTGGGGAGCCTTGAAGATGCCTCTTTGGTAGAACAGTTCGATGGCCAACCCCTGGGGCTTGTGGACGGTCTTGACTTGCCATGTACGACCGAAGTGGAGAGACCTCGGGACAACCCGCATCAGTCCGAGCGATATGCAAAAACAAAAAAAGGTACGACGTATCGCGCTCGGGATCTCAGGCCGTCCAGCAAAATTAACTTCAGGGTCATGCAGGGGTTCTCTTGCGGAAGGTGCGACCCGCCGTTCATCTCGCCCAATGAGCGCACGGGTGTCCATCTGAATACGACGGCATCCGACGAGCCTGTTTGTCCGCTTTCGACGGACCATCACCTCCGCTTGACATATGCCCTAATAGGATTTTTCACAATCACCGTGTTCAAATCATGGTCGTGGTCGAGTCTGTTGATAGACGTGCTTGAGATCAGTTGGACCACGAACATGTCATAGGTGCTCGAGACTCGAGAGCAGCGGGTCACGTGCTATGAACACGATATGTTGGCGGGACGATGGAGGCCAAGACATACCGCCAGTCCAGAAACGTGTTGGGTAACTAATTGACCTACGGGGTTCCATCCGGGTAGCGATCGGAACCTAATCCGGCGGTATGACTGCGGGGTAAACACTTTGCGCCGTTCTTGCTGCCATGCCACTTAATGAAGACCGTGGTAGCTCACACAAAAAAATAGCCAAGGGTCGTGTGCTAGCTTTTTGACCCTCCCACGTGTAGATACAATGTTCGTGCAAAGGTCAGCTGGCCTAGACACCGTTCAGACACTCACTACGGATGACACGCCTACATTCCACAGTGTCCGCTCTCGGGGCGCCCGCTCACGGTGTCAATATAGCTGTTTGTTCCTCGAAACAGCACGCGTGCCTGCCGACTCCGCAGAGATACGCGGGCGGCCACCCGGGGAGCACTGGGTCACCTCGACATTCCGTCTTCCTGTCGAAGCCGGAGCTGCTCCTATGACCGAGATGGTCCTGCGCAAACACGGTCACTTTTTCGTCGAACATGGGTCTACGTGGCTGCACGTCCTGATTTTTCATTATTATCGCGGGACGGCTCCATCCATCCCGCTATGATAACAGGACATCCGAGCCACTTCCTGGTCCTGGACCGACTGGATACTAGCGGGTGTCTCGGGGGGCGAAATATACATTGCGCGTACTGATCACAGCTGGGCGAGCATGGGTGTGGCTGTCATAGGTAAGTGCCACAGGGCCAAAACCCCAATCGCTTTTCTTCCCCCGCATTTCGTACGCCTTCTTGTCCCTAAATCACCATCCTGGATTGCACGCTGGCAGCACATTCGTGTTTGCATGTATTTGCTACCTAAGCTGGATTGCCAAGGTTGCTAGCCAATTCCTGGTAGTCGGTGTTCATCTATTGTTCCGAATTCTGGCCAATATCGCGCAGCCACGCGAAATGAAAGGCTCGTGTCGTTGTTGGCCACTGTTTTGGTCCCAGAGATCAGTTCACGAGGCAGAGAAGCTGTGGGTCTGAGTTCCCGTCCGTCCGTAATGAAGGCTTGGTCCAAGGCGCGAGGAGACTCCCGGACTGAGGGCCCGGACGCGCTCACGGGGACTCTGGTGGCAGTCCCCAAGTCCGCGGAGTATCGTGCCATAGCATGGCCGCATCGCTGGCTCATTCCCCGGATAGGTCCCGGGCGTGGAAGCAGTTTCACGTTTGTTGTGCATAGTTTCGGGGCCACTGGTGGGCTGTGTTGGCAGAAAGTCGGCCTCAGGGACGCGTGGGCCAGGTCATGCTGATCGGCGAACAGCCCAGTGGACCGCCAGAGAGGCTGGAAGGGGACGAAGAAGACGACATCTCTAATCTCGACGATCTCGTTGCTGGTTCGCGAACAGGCCAAACCGTGCACTCATGGCCGCACGGCTGTTTCAGGGACCAGAGCGGCTGCAATTGATTTCCCGATATGGTCGTGCTTCGGAAACTCCCGGCTCGGCCCGGCAGCGGGTCGCAGGGACACTTTGGGACTCATACTTATTCCTCCCTCGTCAGCGGTCGTTGGCTCTCGATTTCTCGACCACGTACCGCGCCTTGACCATGTCTCCAACACAAGACGGTCAGGAAAAGCCCTCGACGGCAGTCCCGAAAGAGCGCAGATTCAAGCTGAGCAGGTGTGTGGCACCCTTGTGTTGTCGAGCTTCTCTGAGACCCCTCTCCAGGGCGTGCGATCGCTGTCGGTACGCGTCACATATACTGTGCACTCTGCGATGCTGATCACCGCTGCTTGCAGGCGAAGGAGGATCAAATGCGACGAAGGCCATCCTTGCCAGGCTTGTCTGACCGCGAACTCGCCGTGTACTTTCGAGGAGCCAGGAAAACGTACACATCCCCACAAATCAAAGTATGTGCACAGACACAGCGCCCCGTCGCACACATCTTAGCGTTCCATAGACGCACCGCTACCCTTGAGGACAGGATGCATCAGCTCGAGACCATCATCCAGGCTATTCCCCCTGCAGTCTTTGTGGCTGGGGGATTGAACCCTCCACAGCACCTCGCACCAGACTCGATTGTACCAAGCCCGCTATCCACATTTGCATCTATGGACCACTCGTTTCCTTCGGGCGTCCCTCCTCCATCGCTCCATGTGTTCCCGCTCACGAACCCATCGACTCACTTTACGACCCCTCCACCACCAAGAGGTTCCCCCAGCCAGGACAGCCCTGCCACGACACTCCGATCCATCCTTGGGCAGCCTCCTCATTCACAGAGCGGGTCCCCAGATCAGCCCCTCGAGGAAACTTCCCGAATACATGCCTCATATCTCTACTTCGATGACGAGGGGTATACACGATGGCAAGGCGAAACGTCTGGTCTGCCCCTACTTGATCTCCTGGTGGAGAACCACGCCCCTGTCAAGTGCGAAATTGAAAAGGGTACCCCTGAGCTATGCTACCCTGGTCAACAGTCACCTTCTCCAAATGCCACCACATGGTTTCCCAACCGGACGCCCCGACGAACTGACATCAACCCTGAAGCACTGTGGAGACTTGTGACCTCACACATCGTGCCTGAATTGATGGACAGGTGATTATTGCTCCACATGCGTCAAGTTTGGTGACGTCTGATCACGCTACTTTGTCAGTTTGGTGCAGTGCTATTTGTGTACAACCTATTACCTCTTGCCATTCTTGCACGTCCCCACATTCTTGGCGGTCTGTCGACTCTTATTTGCGTCCTTTCATCCACTCATCCATATCCTTAGGATTACGGGAATCCTCGAAAATGGGCTGAACCTGGTTTTGCCGCCTTCATCGTGGCCGTTTGTTGTCTTTCATCACGTCATGTTGATGATCCCCGTGTCCGGGCAGATCCCAATGAGGGTGTAACGGCGGGCACGCAGTGGTTTGAGCTTTTCGGCCGTCTCCGTACACTTCCGATCGCAGACCGCCCTACCATCTACACCATTCAAGCCCACCTTATCGCCGCCGTCTACGCAGTGGGACTTGGAAAGCTTTCCAAGGCTGCGGCCCTATTATCAGAAGCCATCACGATGTCAATTGACGCCGGTCTACACCGTTCGGCAGACACCTACGATCTCTTCGACCCTATCGAAGATGAAGTTCGGAAACGGACGTTCTGGTGCGTCTACCTATGGGACAAGCAGCTGTCAGCCCACTTTGGCAGACCACCCATGATCCGCTTACTGGACTGCGACGTTGGGGAACCCGCGGTTGTTGACGACGAATTCGTGACCCACGATGGCATGCTGTCGCAGCCCAGTGGAACGGAGAGTCGAATGAGCGCGTTTGTTGCGGTCATTCGCATTATGGTCGTCATGGAATCCGCACTTGATATGCCACCGCCGCGTCACCGAACCGGGAACACATCACCTTTCTTGTTGCGTGCGGCCGGGATGTTGTCCGCCCACATGCGAACGAAGGACTTGCGCGAAGAAGAAAGTTTGCTAGATAAGATACATCACTCAATACCCCCATACTGGGCTCACACGTCGGAGACGCTAGCTAGTGATGATGTCATCCGGGTCACGCAGGCGGTGCGGCTCCACTGCGCTGAGCAGTATGTCCGAATGTTGATTCACCGGCATCGTTTCTCCAATCTCGTCGCGGAGAGGGTCTACAGTGGCTCTGGAGAGGAAGAGCCGTGCGAGATTGAACAAGACGCCATGGCCGCCGCGCACGCATGTGCGTTGCAGATCATCTCGTCCTACATGCAGATTGCAGCCAAGGGACTGATGACGTATTGTGAGTTGACCTTGATGATCTCCGTTCCGTATGCTGACCGACTTTCTTGAATAGATGGGGTCCACGTCATCCATCAGTTGACTCAAGCTGGGCGTACCCTCCTAGCTGTGCTGATCAACTGCAAGACTGAGAGATTCCAGACGCTGATTCAGCCTGCCCTTGAGGCCTTGCGGTCATGCGTTGGCTTATTGCGACGATTCAGTGGGCGATACATATGTGGTCAGAGATCAGGGGACCTAATGGAAGAGTTGTGCCGCCGTGAGTCTACTTCCAGTCCTGATGCCATCTCTCGTCGTTAACCTGATTGTTTAGTCACGCAAATTCATCTCGAGCCATCGCGGGCCGACTCGCAGGAGCAATCAAATAAACGACCCCCGTGGATAAGACCCGTGCGCAAGCGGACGCCCGGTGCGGCGAAGGGCTCCTGCAGTGATGGTAGCTCCCACAACAGCGGCAGCCCGGAGGCGTTTTCGCCATCCGAGTTCATCGTTGATCCTCCCGTTGGCCTGACGAGTCCTCAGCCTGTCGGCCAGCCATTCTCGCCGCCCTCTGTTCCTTGCCGGTCCGCTAGCCACTATCTCGGTTCCAATCGTCGACCGTCGCTTATGCTACCCTCGTTCTTCGACACTGCTACCATGGACATGGACCCGAGCGTGTACATGTCGTCTCCAGCAGAGGTGATGAGCATGTTTGGCGACAATGCCGTCGACGTGCCGTCGATATTCACGCCCGATTTCGGTATCGGACATCACCCGACGGAGACAGTTGACCCATTATACGGGCACCTCGCCGCGGGGAGCCTGGTGACGACGCCCTGAGCATGTGGTGATCTGGACACGTTGCGATTATGTCACTCTACTGCATTTCTTTTACCCTCATGTATCCCGCTGCGTTTTTTCTACATTTCAGTATCGATATGATGTGCCGGATATCTCTCTCTGCAGTCCTCGGAAACCTTACAAGCGTAGGTCACGTGAGTCAGCGGAGCAGCTTTGGGGCGTGGCGTGGTTCATTGGCACCAGAACTCGACATTTGGACGTAGAACGCACTGACCAGTCGTACATTCCTTTCATACTCTCTCTTTCTTTTCGCAGGCGAACACTAAAGCCCGGCGGGGTACCCGGAATTCTTGTGTCGAGTGCCGAGGACGACCTTGGCGTGACGCTGTCGGGATGGGCAGCTCTCGTGTCGGACGCGCCGTGGTGCTTATATCCTTGGTAGTCACGTCTCAATCCAATGCGGCGGACATGGGGCGCGCCTCTGGAGGCGTTCACGTTCCCATCGTCCGAAGGCCGGTGTCAGAACACTGGCGGCGCTCCGCCAACGTGACGGGATCCATCGGCCTTGGCGATTTCGTGGACATGTATTTGGGTCCCATCTCCTGGTGTTTCCCGCCCGCTCATCGTTGATGACATTTCATCGCTAGATCTTACAGCGTCCTGATACGCGTCGGCGGGACGGAGCTGCCTGTCGTGCTGGGTACGAAATCCATATTTCCGATCGCGGGAAACCGAGATGCTAACTCTTTTTCTTTTTTTTCCTCGTTCCTGCTTTGGAAGACACGGGATCCGCCGATCTGTGGGTCCTGTCCACGTCATGTCAGGGAAAGTTTCCGTCCAACAAGGCCCCCTTTTATCCGCTCTCGTCTTTCCGCCCCGCTCAGATGGACGCGACGCTGATATACGGGGATTCTAAGACTGGGACGTATGCCCAGGGCCCTATCGGATCCGATTTTGTCTCGTTGGCTGGGCTTGGATCACAGGGTCAGTACTTCGCCGCGATCAATTCTACGAACACGACCGTCCTCCAGACGGGCTCGGTTGGCATTTTCGGCCTTGGATTTCCTTTGAACAGGTGTGTCTGAACGATCGTCGCAAGTGACACTTCTTTTGTGTCCTAGTACTGATTTTAGGCCCATGCAAGTCTATTTTGGATGGAAATGTTTCAAAGGGAGGACGGCAGTGCGGACGCAGAAGTGCGTCGTGACGTACTGCAGGACACTATTGATGTCAGCGCTCGCTCTCCTGATCGTCTCAGAAATCTCGTCACGCGATGGTTCTCGAAAAACAGCCTTTCGGGAGATGACGCAGGATGGCCGGCAGTGCATTCCGTGCGGGGGGCGATCACGACGGCTATGCTCCGGTCGTCCGTCGTAAGCTATGGGCCGCTGATCCCCCGCCTCGTTGCGCAGGGGCTGTTGGAATCACCGATGTTCTCGATAACGCTCCAGCGAGACACGATCGAGATCGGGGGGAATGAAGGGATGCTTTCTGTCGGACAGCTCCCGCCAACTGTGATGAGCGAAAGTCTGACGTGGGTGAACGTGCGTGGTTACCCTCCGACCCATGGCGGATTAGATCCGCCGTCGGATGCTCCTAATGAGGTTTGTCCGACGCAGGCAATAGATGTGTGGCCGCTCACCTGTGTCCCGATGAATAGGTATACCCAATAGCGTGGGAGATACCAATGGATGATGTCTGGTTCGACGGTGTCAAGTTGAAAAGGTCCAAGATGTCGTCTCCAAACATTTCCCTCTCAGCGCTGATTGACACGGTCTGTCGTTCGTGCGCCGTTTTTTGTCCTGTCGTGTCGATCACATCTCTACCGTGAGACAGGGCAACTCACTCATTCGTGGGCCCCCCGATGTTGTTACACAAATTTACGATATCCTCGGAGGGAAACGGTTTGCCTGTTCGCCACCCCACAGCTTGGAGTTCCAAATTGGTGGTAAACTCTTCCCCATCGATCCTCGCGACTTTGTCACGATAGTTCGCGCGGAGGATCCTGATCTATGTTCTGCGAATTTGGTGTCGACGGATGTTCCTGCCTCGAATGGCTCGGGATACTTGTACAGCTGGAACCTTGGGGATCCATTTCTAAAGGGGTGGGTAGGTTCTTTTTTATGATACGACGATATGATGGCGGATGGTCGTGAATATGAGCGCAGGTGCTCTCCCATCGCACACACCTACATATTTAGGGGTCCTGGCGGTCGTGTTGAGCCGGTACCTTCGTCCCAGAGAGGGTGGACATGTTTGGGTTGCGGGGTATCCGATTTGATACATGTTTCCGCTGGAGGAGGGGGTATCTCCGGAAGGAGAACCTTCGGACGTCCGGAATGATGACTTCCCTCGATCATAATCGTGTTCACTCATGTCTTGTCTTTGGTTTCTCTTTTCAGAGTGTTGGCCGCGTTTCATTATGGGTCACTTACACGTCCGTCGCAAAACCCGCCCCGGGTCGGTCTCCTCTCCACTGTCGAGCGTAACGCAGGAAAAGAGTTGTGCGATGACAAACACAAGGCGGAGCGGGAACGCGAGGGGTATCCAAGTACGTTCCTTCCCTATCACTCTCTCCATGTCTTGATTCACGCGCGCTATCTCTTCTCTTTTGATGCTCACTGATGGTGTCTTTCTAGTGATCGTGGAGCCAGCGCCGGCCACGCTTCCGCCTTCACGTGGTACGGGGATTGGGGGTGTGCCTCTTGCAGCATGGCCGACCGTAACACAGGCCGGTGCATTCTCGGAAGCGCTCACGAATGGCGTTTCAGAGGAGGTGCAAATTCGTGTCGGCGCCTGGACCGTCGTCTTACTTGGGCTTGTGACTTGGGTGACATGGAGGGTCACTGCGTGATTAGATACGATCACTGGGTTTCTTGGTGGCAAGGTCTTTTTTTGTTTTTTTCGCAATCTGTAGAGATTTCTCTTCACTCACTGTATCGATGCCGAGATTCTCGAGATTTGATTTGTTATATTTGTAGCATACAGTGAAGGTACAAGGGATGAGAATGTCTTAGGAATTGAAAAACGTGAATTGATCAGATTCTAGATGGGGTGGAGGATATCAAGATCGAGACAGTCTTATAACCAAGCGTTGCCAGGGATAGCTCTCTCTCTCCTTTAGAACGCTTTCAAAAGGGACGCTCCGGAGAACAGGTCCCACGTTGCCTGAAGCAGCTCCCCACCTCGGACCACGTTGCTGTCATGGAAGTAGTTCCAGTACCCGGGCAACAGGTGGTGCAGGGAGAACCAGATCTGTTTAAGAGTAGGGCACATCGTGAGCACGATCCTGGCGGGGCGCGATCTCGAGTCTCGGCACGCACGCTGTAGTACTTGCACGACCGCTTGTCCGCGTCGCGCGTTCGCAAGCACAAGAACCGCCCGCCCACAAAGCACCCGTAGGCGACGAACGCGGCCGTGCAGAACCAATCAATGTCCCAGATCCAGCAGAGCACGAACGACCAGATCGGCAGCCCGAGGCCGACGACGAGCCGGGACGCGACCGGGAACATGATCGGCACGGTACGACGGCCGGTGATGCGGTCGCCCTCGACGTCCTTGAAGTCTTGGCAGTGTACGGTCGACGTGAAGACGGCGATGGTCAGCTGGAGGGCGAGTTTCCCGGTCTCGCTCACTCGCGAGGGGTCGCGGCCTTGATGAGACGTGGCGAGTCCGTCAGTCGAACGTCGCGACGAGGGGGAAGTGGTGGGACGTACTCGCACTGAGGGTGCCTCCGAGCTCGACGCAGGCGTACATGATCGCGAGGATGACGTTCTTCGACAGCCAGTTCTTGTCGCCGTCCAGTTCGTTGTACCACAAGGTGAACAACTGCATTTCGAGGCCGGCAAACGCCAACTGAGTGCTGTACAGCGCGGAGTATGCAAGACACAGAGGGGCGATGAGCCATCGGAGGATGGTCGCGTTCTGCAGGCTGATTCTGCCCGCCGGAAGTGGCCTCGACGGCTTGTTTACCTTGTCTTCCTCTGGCGCCTTGATCTGGTTCGCAAGGTCGAATTGCAGGATATGAAGCCAGACCCAGAAGACGGTAGGAAAGATGTGGAAGACACTGCACAGCGGCGCAGAGGCAATCGCAAACAACGACTGGAAACCATAAAATGAGCAATAACGCAGGCGTACCATCGCCATGCTTACCACTGGGATAATTGCAGTCAGGATGTCATTCTTTGTGAAGAGGAAGATGGTGTAAAGGTGATATGCGATTTCCGACCAGGAGATGAGGGGGCGTTGTACAGTCATGATGCTCTAGGAAGAATCGAGTTCTTGCGTCCTGGCTATCCTGGCTCAACTCTCAGAGTATTTATACGTTTCGTCGACGTATATCCTCCGAGCTGCTTGTATTCTAACGCTGAGGAAGGCAGTGGCACTATGCGGTATCTCGTACTCACCGGAGCGCACATCCATGACGATGTCGTAGTGGTATCGAGCGGATTAGCCGGAGGGGGCAGTGTAGAACGTTGACGGCCATTGCCGTGCGAGTGGCGTCAATCCGGGCCGTCACGATGAATGAATGGTGTGCAAAAAAACAAAAAAAAAAGGAAAATGCTGTGCGTATGACGCTCAACGCATCGGTTTCCTATCGAGAACCGCCCGTCTTCCAAGACACGAAGACAGTAAGAGGTACTCCAAAGGCAATCGATTGTAATATTCTGAATCCCTACCGTAGCTTCCCGAATCATTGAAAGATGCACCACTAGAGAGGGAAAACCAGATGCTGACCGTCGTACGAGTACGTGAACATTCTCCGCCCGTACTGGCTATGAGAGGCTGCCGCGACGCGAGCAGTATCGAGGCGCTCCGGGTGGTTCGGAGGCAGTACAGGATTCCTGGAACGTTGAATGAAGAAAAAAGGGTATCAGCCGGAGGATTTGCCGAGCCACCGAGCAGCCATCCTGTGGTACCACAATAAGACTTACCATTCTGGGAATTCAATAGGCGTGGTGATCGGGTTAATAGAACGGGTCCTTAATATCTTGGAGCCATCGACCAATGCAAAGGGGCAGGATGAATTGAGTGGTACGACGTAACAGAGGTCTGCTGGAGAAAAAAGAAAACACAAGGCCAGCCGCCTGCCACCAGGGCCTTTCTTCAGGCGCCAGGTCGCCACTGACTCACTAGTACATTAAAACTCAGCGTCTGGGCTTGAATTGAACACCGGAACGGACCGCTCCCAGTGAGGACTGTGTGCGAGGGAGGGTATTTGTATGCTCGGCCGTTGGACGCCCCTCTCCGAGGATCAGGATCGGGCCACAGGACGAGAAGCCTGTGCACAGTACGAGCAGGGGCGGGAAAGGGGAACAGGATAGGTAGCGGTTTCGGGCCTGCGAAAGCTCTCGTCAGGGGGCTACCGTTACCCCGACCGCCGCCCAGGCCTGATAAGCAATCACCGACGCCCTTTCGGCTCTCCCTAAACGGGATGGTTGGACTTGTTGCGCTGCCATGCGGCGCCCAGTCCCAAAACATCCAACGAGACTGGGGCCCTCCCCCGCCATCTGAGGATTTGACGAGCGGCACAGTATCAGGAAGCTCCCACCACTTCGCCGCTCATCTAACAAGTACTGTCTAGCTAGAAAACCAGAGCACCGTCGTAAGAGTGCTCACACCACAACAGATACCGATAAAAGTTCAGGGTAAGCATTGGTGGTTCGACAAGAGAAGAGCAGGATAAAACACAGATTGACTAGGTACACAGTGCCGCGCTGGCAGCAGCAATCTGGTCGCGGGCATTCAGGTTTCTCATTCTCCGCGAGGCGGGCCGGCATCAAGTCAGTGGCTGGCAGGACGCCATCTACCAATCCGCTGATCCGAGAACCACTTGAGCTGAAACGGAGCGTAAATCTCTCCATATTCTCAAGTCCATAATATGATACAATAAATATGCAGAAGCGGAGGGTACTGTATGTCAGAATCCCGCTACTTGCACACTGAGTCGACAGCGGTAACCGTCTCTTTCAGAACCCCCGCAAAAGCGACGTGCCAGAAACCAAGTCCCGTATATGATGGAGCAGCTCCCCACTTCGGAGCTCACTGCTGTCATGGAAATAATTCCAATACCCAGGCAGTAAATGGTGCAGCGAGAACCAGACCTGTATTCCGCGTCAGCACGCCAGGCGGGGACCACGGCCTTCTGGAACTTACACTGTAGTACTTGCACGACAGTTTATCTGCTTCGCGCGACCGCAGGAACAAGAACCGCCCACCGACAAGACACCCGTACGCGGCGAACGCGACAGTGCAGAACCAATCAATGTCCCAGATCCAGCAGAGCACGAACGACCAGATCGGCAGTCCCAGGCCGACGACGAGCCGGGACGCGACCGGAAACATGATCGGCACGGTACAGCGACCGGTAATACGGTCACCCTCGACATCTTTAAAGTCTTGGCAGTGTACCGTAGAGCTGAACACGGCAATGGTTAACTGGATCGCGAGTTTTCCTGTTTCGCTGACTCGAGAGGGATCGCTACCTTTTTTTTTTGAGAGAGAAAGAAAGGGGTAAGTTAAGTCTCACATCAGACAGAAAATAGAACGTACTCGCAATGATGGTGCCTCCGAGTTCCGCACAGCCATACATGATGGCAAGAATGACGTTCTTCGACAGCCAGTTCTTATCCCCGTCCATCTCGTTATACCAGTACGCGAATAGCTGCATCTCTAGGCTGGCGAACACCAACTGGATGCTATAGAGCGAGGAGTAAACAAGGCAGATAGGTGCCATAATCCATCGGAGGATTGTTGCGTCGCGTATGCTAATTCGACCCGCAGGAAGCGGCCTCGATGGCTTGTTCAATTTATCTTCCTCTGGCGCCTTGATTTGGTTCGCCAGGTTGAACAACAGAATATGGAACCAAATCCATAGGATAGTCGGCAAGATGTGGAAAGCACTTCCTAGCGGGGCCGAGGCAACCGAAAACAGCGTCTGGTGGGTCATGGAGTGAGCGGAGAAACAGGGACAATGCTGCTATGCGTACCACTGGAATAACCGCGGTTAGGATATCGTTCTTGGTGAAGAGGAAGATGGTGTAAAGATGATATCTGATGTCGGAGAGGGCGATGGATGAGTGCTGCACAGTCATGATGTCTAAGATGAGCTGAACACGATCTCTGACATTCTGACATAGATACCTTGGTGTTTTATATCCACTGTTGAGATCTGTGTTCCGGTTATCATCTGGTCCGATGTTGTACGGAGGCACAATGCTGTTCCGTTGGGCGGACGTCATGTGGAGGAGCCATCCTGTGTCCTTATTTGGTTATCGGAGGGACTTTGCACAGAAGAGTATATCGTGCCTTTGAGGATGTTTCACATCCAAGGACAACAGCTTAGTTACCGATGGGCAGCTCCCGCTGATGTATTGCCAGATACTAGAGATACTGTGTTGTTCTTCAGCCTGGTCATGATTGTTTGACCGCCCAGTCGTCAAGAATCTTTGAGTGGCTGGCAGCCAGTCGTTCGGCAGTCCGCAACGAGCCGGCACAGCGTGCGAGCAATTTGGACATACGAAACGAACAAGAGCCTGCACCGGTCCACTAAAGCATCCGATGGCCCCATGACCTAAGCTAGGCATAGGAGATAACAATGGGCCCAGTTCCCCACGCACCGGATGCTCGATGGAACGTTCCAGTTCCTCCAATTGCGTAACGTGTATTGTTCGCTACATTGAACGGTGAGAACACCAGACACTGCGATCA
>JBBPMG010000203.1:0-37120 GCA_038090195.1 Boletellus deceptivus
TCTTGACGCCGTCGCACACGTCCAGCAAAGCCTCTGCCATTGTCCCATCCTCTAGCTCTCCGCTCCTTTCCAACACAATGGGCCAGTCTCTCTCTCGCCGTCCTTCCCCAAAGCCAACACCGACGTCAGCACCCGTCCCCGTCCCAGAACACACCAACGCGACACACCCACCACGTCGTTCTCTCCCGCGCCGCATTTTCTCCTCCCTCCCAAAGCCGTCCTTGAGATCGCGCCCGTTCTCCACTGCCCTACCCACCCGACAGACGCTCAGAGGCAAGAAGCGCCGCTGGGGACTCTCGCGCAGACGCAACGTTCCAGCCAGTGTTGACGGACTCGTCCCTGAACATATGGATCGCTTAGCGGAACATGACGAGCACCGGGACGATCGTGACGTCGATGAATTTGGGGTCATCACACATCGCGTGCCCGACAGTCACAGTGGCTCCCAGGCTACGTCCGCAAAGGGAAAGGAAAAGGCGACTGACGTTCCAGACATTGAGCACGACAATGGAAACGAGCACGACGACAGCCCCGTCTCGTCTTCGTCGGCTGCTCCCCTTCCCGCCCAACCCGGTGCTCGTGTGGATCACATCGACGACGATCAAGTCGTCATTGCCCCAACAGCCCCTCCTTCTCCTCCTTCTCAGCCCTCACCCTTGCCAACACTGCAAGAATCAGAACGCCCCTTTGTCCCTCCTTCGGTACCCACCCCTTCACCGCACCCACCATCCTCAGCCCAACCAGCAAACGCCAGTCCCCGGCCCTTTCCACCTCCAGGAACCCTTGTTGTCGTCCAGGGTGTTGTACACACGACAGACGTCCCTCGCCCTTCCGAGCGTCCCGCAGCCGCACCCAACCCGACCCCCCAAACAACCAACGATGCCCTCGATCCAAGCACCAACCCCAGTTTCGAGACTGGTTCACCACGACCTTCTTCCCTCCCGCCTGGAACTCGATCGCGCCACCCTCTCGCTGGCATTTTGCCACGCCCTACCAGCATGGTTTCCACTGTGCCTTCTTCCCCTCCACTAGACCCCGTGATTGACTCCTCGGTTGGTGACCCTCAAGTTCGGCAGGTTACATCTAATGCCAGTGGTGTTGCTGAGGAAAACGGGGATGAAGACCGCCCACACGCACATACACATGGAATCTCAATGCCCCAGGGACCTGTTGGGGCATCCGGTTTGTCCGCGAATAGTATTGATGTATTGGGAACTTTGTTGAGGTACGTTTCTCTGAGCGCCTGGTTACACTCCTGTGCAGATGCCAACGCCATCTCTTTCTCCTCTGATCCTCATTAGCGTCGCAGCAGCGGCAACCGCCGCATCTCTCTTAACAGGTTCATCAGAACCTATATTCTCTTCGGGGCTCACGTCTTCTCAACCTCCACCACCTGGTTCCCTTCCTCCAGCTACAGGTTTCAATTCTAACATTCCATCCGAACGTCCACTTTCGCCGACACCCACTTCAGATGCAAGGCGGATGAGGCATGTATGGAGTAGCCTCCGAGATCGACTTGGACTTGGGAGTGGGAGTGGAGCTCATAGCTCAAGTCATCCCAACGACACAACCTCAGGCCCGGGCGCAGGACAAAGTGTATCACAACAACTGCCTGACGCCACACCGGCCCGTGACCCCCGCGAGATTATGCTTGCCGAGATGGCAAGGGCGTTCAATCTCGGGCTCGGACTTGGTGGAGCGGCGCCAAGTAGTCCATCTGCGGTGGCTTCTGCAAACGCCCCCGAAGGACCCATATCTGACGATGCTGATGCTGGAGCCGGGGACAGGGTTGGAGAGCAGCCTTTACACCCCCCACCCGACAGCTTCGAGCGATTCCTCATGGATCTCCAAACCGACCTCAGGGTTACATTAATGCAGGAACAGGATTTGGGCGCTTTGGGAGGGATGCCACAAGACTCCGACGGACCTGCGGGGGATGTAGAAGATCAACCCATCCCCGAGCTGCAAAGTCTCTCTGGCTCCGATTCTGAAGAGTTTGAGGTAATGGGTTCTGACAGTGGCGACGAAGACGAACCTGACTGCCGAGAGGATGCGGATGAGGACGGTGATGATTTGCGCATCACCCAGGGACAACTGAGTGGACGTACATCTCCGGCGGTTTCTGCCTTCGGCGCGGGAATCCACCCTCCGTTCGGTGTAAGGACCAGACTTGGATCGATTTCCTCTTCTCACAACAGTAGTGCGTCCCCGCCTCGTATAGCGCCTTCACATCCAATGTCTGCAACTACCTCAAGGGATGACACTAGGATTAGCCCCGCCACAGGTAACGACGAGATCGGAGACATTAGTGCTGCGCATACTTCCTCCGCCGTGGCATTCAGAACAGGAGACCATGTTTCAGCAAACGATTCCAGACCGGAAATACAGTCTGAAGAGGCGTCAGAATGTCTGCAAGAGGGGGCTGCATTAGGCGTGGCACACAGCCTAGGAACATTGAGGGGGCGGAGGGCAGAGGTAGAGGGTGGCCATGCTGTTTCGGGGGTCACTGCTGTGCCGCCGCGTGACACTCAGGATCCCTCAAATGTGCCGGGGGCCGAGACTGGACAGGAATCTTTTCTTACGGGGGTGCCGTCTTCGCCTGTTCTCTTGACGTCTAGCGCTCCAAATTCCTTGCCAGGAGGATCGGCATTGAGTACACAAAACCCCACCCAACCACCAGCCTTGTTGTCTCCCCCGTTTTCGGATCTCGAACGGACAACAGAGAGTTTGCCCTCTACAAGCCCAACCCCTGCAGACCCACCTATGCCTCTCCGTTTACCGTTTACCCCAAGCTCGGCTTCACGTACCGAACGCACTCCTGGGGGCGGTATCAACTGGTGGAGGATGTACCGATTCCCAGCAGTACCATCCCCAAATTTAGGACAACCAGGGGGACTTCCAGGATCATCACCACTGTCACAGTCCCCCCTCCACACCCCAGCACAAGGTCCGGGTCACCCTTCTTCCTGGCCACGCCAGAACCAGCAAAATGAAATGATTACGCCCAGCAGAGTGGCAGAGGTCCCAGCTGTACATAGTGGGCTGGCTGCGCCAGCACCAACGTCCTCTGCTACCACCGCCAATATGCCTGGGTTGGTGTCTACTCCTAACCAGAGCCCCAGTGCACCCCTGCCTACTAATGGTCAGGACTCTAATCCTTCTACGACCCCGACCTTCAACCCCCTAGAACATCGCAGTAACGTTGTGGTACCTGTCATCGTTGTCGGATTACAGTCTGTGAACATGGACAGGCAGCCTCCGAATGCGCCCCAGCCGCACATCCACCATACTCCCGCAATAGATGATGAGGATGGTGAGGGCATGGACTTTGATGGGTCGGACCAATCAATGTCAACACCTTTGCACATTCCCGAGCCGGCCGAGTTCTACCACCACTCAAGCCCCTCCTCAAGTACAGCTCAACAAGAACAAGGTAGCCAGCCGGCTGCGCGTGGGCGAACATGGCAAAGTCGTGCAGCGAATGCAATCAGGAACTTGAGACCTTCGAGGAGAAACGCAGATGCCACTAGCCCTCAGCCGCAAGAGACACCGGGTTCGAGAACTTTCTTGATTTATGTCATTGGAGGTACATATTTTTAGCTGCCCTTGTTCATCATCGCTGATGTGCACATTCGGCAGGATATTATCCACCCGATCACCAGATCATTACGGGCGGTAACCTGGACTCCTTCGAGGCGTTATGGTGGGTCCAGCAATATTTATTATTTGTTTGCAGGAGGTATTTAAGCTACTTTAACAAACAGGGAGCTTGCTGAGTTGTTGGGTCAAGTAAAGCCCCCAACTGTGTCCAAGGAAGAAATTGAGCGGTCCGGGCTGGAAATTATCAAAGCATCGGTGCTCGAAGAATACGAGAATCAAGGGCGCATCGCAAGCAATTGCATTGACAGAGTACGCTTTTTTTTTCTGGACGACATAAGACCATTATTGAGCGCACTACCCTAGTGCCTTATCTGTCTTGATGATTATACCCCCGATGATGAACTACGGGTGCTCACGTGCAAACACGCATTCCACCAGGGTTGTGTGGATAGGTGGCTGGAGACAGGCCGCAATAATTGTCCCGCGTGTCGCACCAAGGTTCGTCGTGTGTTGCGAATATGCATCCCGACATTGAACAATCTTGTCGTTCGCCAGGGTGTTGTCAATCAAGATGCATGATCCACCTATCGAATCTCGTCAGACCAGCTTCTGATGTTATCGTCCCCCACTTTCGCACACAAGAGTCACTCCTTCATCTCTGCATTCTGAAGAAAAAAAAAAATCCAGAACAGAATCCGCAATTGTAGCATGTTGTTTGTTCCTATCTCGTCGTCTTTCTCATCCTTTGAGTTTCGCACTCTGTCGTCTTCTGGCATTCTCGTCCTTGCTCCAATATATATTTGGCTGCTTAGCACAGTACACTCCCCCCACGTATAAATATATCGCAATCGTGTTCAAGGGGATAATAGCAGCAAAGGACCCTTGAACCAGTAACTTATTCAGTTTCAACACCAGAACTAGATTGACCGTAACTTGAGGTAATAAGTAAACACGGGATTTGGACGTAAGTACTCATACCCGCCTCGCGGTAATTCCAGCCTCCTTCAGCTTCGCTAATAGCTGGTCGACATTTTCCACCTACGAAGAACCATGAGCCGCCGAAGAGAATTAGAGTGAGAAACGCGCACCCTGCCACCACCCACACGCTTCGGGGGCTCAGTGACCTTGATGGTCTCTAAGAGAGGGGTCAGGTCAATGCCAAGGTCTGCAGGAGTTAATTTCTCAATAGGTTTCTTCTTTGCTTTCATTATGTTGGGCAAAGACGCATATCTAGGCTCTGAGAACAGACCATCCCATGGTGAGCTGGACGCGTCACTGGGACGAGTATCACGTACCATTCAACCTGGCGCGCTGGATCAGCTTACGACTCTGACAATATCCTCAAAAAACATGCACCTCAAGTCCGTGGTGACCACGAGGGGGAACTTGCATCGGAGCTCTTCCAATCCACCGTCTATCTCCCGAGTGACATGTGCCACCTTCTGTGCCACGTCAACGTCGACCTTGCTCGCGAATGTCGCCTGCGCCCAGCCCATGAGTCCGGCGAGCATCTGGCCAGTCTGACCCGCATCGTCGTCGATGGCCTGTTTGCCCATGATGACGACGTCGACGGCGTCGGACTGGCGCTCGATGAGAGCCTTGAGAGCTTTAGCAACCCCAAGCGGCTCCGGGGACGGTGCAGACTCGGGTATCTCGATATGGACGGCGGAGTCGGCGCCCATGGCGAGCGCTGTCCGAAGGGTCTCGGAGGACTTTGGGGGGCCGATCGTGACGACCTTGATCGACTTGACCGCGTCCTTGAGGCGTTCACGTATCCGGACTGCCTCTTCCACCGCTGGGAAGGGGGTGCGCCCCGGCCGTCAGAAACAGGCATGGTCAAAAGGGTCTCTTGAGAGGGACACACACCGATTTCGTCAAACGGGTTCTGTGCAAAAGCGGGAGCTGAGTGAGATGGTGCAAGCGTCGGAGGAGACACACCATCGAGTGTTTGACATTGAGGTCAATGCCAGTCTGCTCGGGGTTGACGCGGATCTTTACTGCATAGTCCACTGCGCTTAGAGCGAATCGGGATGAGCTGGACAAGACCACGTATAGGAACGGGGATGTGGTTACCGCTTCACCGGGACGAGGATGTTGAGCAGCCGGACAGCGGAAGGCCTCATCGTGGTTGCAGTCGAGCCTCGGACGAATTGCCGAAAACGACTTCATGTTTGCTTAGTCATCGAACTCGCCAGGCGAGCGAGAAGTCGACTAGTATGTCTTGCTCCATCACCAGCTCTCTGTTGCACCCTTCCAGGACGCTGTCGCTCAGCCGGCGCACGATGCGGCACGGATGTGGCCCTCGTCCATCGTCCTCATACTCGTCAAGATCAAGACAGGGAACGGATCGTCCCCGTTTATTCAGAGCGTACAGTCTTTCACCGCCATTACCTTGGAGTATGACCTGCACGTCGCAGCGGAAAACTGGTATTCCAAGGGACTGGGCATCTGACGGGGGAGACCATTCAAAGCTGTGAAGCCGACGGCACGAATCGACGCTTACCTGTGTCGTCGGTTTCAGCTGTGCCACTGCTTGACTCGGCCATCTTTGCAAAGCAACAAAGACAAAAGTGTGGGCTTCCCAGACTTGTGCACTCGACAATAAACTCTTGCACTGAGCGTGAGGCTAAAATTGCGCAGGACAATGGCTAGTCGAGAGTGGTACGCGCCACCAAGGTGCTCTAGTTCACCAGGCATTCGATCTGCAGGTGAGTGAGTGTTTTCTCAGTTCGAAGGCTAGTCCATCTAACGAACCTCGCTTCGCCAAAGACAGGAGCAGGTTCGTGATGCAGTGGGACTCGACGCATACGTCAATGCGAACACGAACTGGGTGCTGTTTCTGACCGCCTGGGTATGCGCAAGCATGGCAAGGGTGCCCACTATCGAGGACATGATTTCTATCCGAAGTGTGACCCAAGTCCTAGATACACTTCGAATAATGCGAAGTAACATGCCAGCACTCATCCTGGAACCGTCGTTTTCGTCTGGGAGCAACCCGACTGCATTTTTGGGGTTGGTTCCACGGCCCGTGAGCAGTGACCGTTAGTATTTCGTTGAGAGTTTCGCTGATGCGATGTTGTAGATGAACTCAAAACGCTTCAACTCACAGGGGGATTCGTGGTAAGACTTCGGCGCTAGCCAACAGACGATGATTATCGAGAATACGAAAGCTGACCGACTTGTAACTCGGGCTCGCCACCACTGAATTAGCGACTCGTGTGCGGTTCACGAACCTGAATAAACTCAGTAGTTAATGGTTGGCGAATACGTATGCGTGTCAGGGTCCCCGAAGCTTGCAAGTTGCAAAACACCCGCCAACGTCTCGGCCGTGGAGCTCTGGCTGCACCTTCAAGAAACTGAACCCTAGAAGACTTTACTGCTCTTCTGGCTCAGACGTTTCAGTGGTGGTTGAGCGGGCTCGAGAATGCGTTGACGAGCGTTTGAGTGGAAGCCCTGTCCTTAGGGGGAGGGCCTGAACCTGTAATTGAGCGTGCGGACCATCTAACATTCACTTTTAGTCGGTGATCGGCGACAGCGACACTGAATATCACCACCAGGAACGTGGACAAGACATTCGACTGTGGTTGCCTGGTACTTGCAGCGCATCCACATCCAACTAGGTGGTAATTAATCCACTCATTGATTATATAGCGGAACCACATGATAAACCCCTCAAGTCAGGGTAAAAGTCGTGACAAGTCTATGTAGGGGCGTTGAGATGACGTGTATATCAAGTTCCAAGGGCGCAGTCCTTCTACAATCTGTCGACTTCGACACCAGAGTCACTAGCGGTATCGTCTGCAATCTTGGGTCTACTGGCAGCCAGGCCAAGGGCATTCTTATAGAAAACAATGTTGCCTTCATCCTCTACAAACTGAAGCACATATCAGCATCTAACGCGCAAGGCCGAATTCAATAATACCTTGCACTCGCTAAAGACTCGATACACTTCCTTCCATCCTCCGGGAGCTCCTTGGAGGACGATTCCTGCTTGCTTTAGACGCTGACGAAGGGCATCGGAAGCCTCCCATCTGCACGAAACGAGTCAATACCATGGATAAAAGGGCAACAAGGACTTACGCATTGTAATGGGGAATCTTGCTAGACACGTGATGCAAGACATGAGTCTCCGATATACCGTGGGTTGCATGAGCCCCAATCCAACCCATAATTTTGCCACAGTCGCCCAAAAGACTGCGATCGAGCGTAGCTAAAGCGCCACGCGGGAAAGTAAACTCCGGCGCACGGTAATGAGGGAGAATAGGATCAGTGTGTTGCAGGAACGTGATTAGTACTAGCCAGTGGTTGACCCTAGGTTCAATCAGTAGATGAAGCTTGCGGCGCATAGAAGCTTACCATAAGTAGGGGACGAGATAGAGTCGGAAAACCGTCCAGAAGCCAAACGTGTAGATAGAGCCAATTACTCCAACCAGCCAGATCAAAACACCAATGTCAGACACAATGACCGAACCATATTGATGAGGGGCAAACATCACAGCACTTGGGTTGAAATCTGGCAAGACACGGACTAAGGTATTTGCACTTGAAAAGGTCGTGTCGACTTACGGTTGCTACCGGCAGGGTATCGCTTTTGGCCAGAAGCATTACGGATTAGGTATGCCGGCCATCCGGCAAGCTAAAAAAGAGTAAGAACGTACAAATAAAAGTTCCGAGATAAAGCATACAAGATAACTAGCTGCCCCGAGGGTTGCACCAAGCGGAGAATCACCGAGAGCATCCCAGAGCTCCTTCTGAACTTTGGCGCTTACACTCGAGCCAAGAATGTTTTCCTGTGTAGGATCAAATGGAGGCAGCTCGAGTTGGGAGCGTGTCTTGGGAACAAACACTTGGTCCTGAGTCATATGACCGGTCGAGGCATGGTGCTTGGCGTGAGTGATCCTCCAGGAATGGTAAGGGACACCCAGCCTATAATTTCAAATTGTATCGGTCGTGTCAATCACGTGATAGAAACGAGCGCAAAAGAGAAAAAAATACGAACGCCGAATGAAGCACCCAACCCACGCTGTTGTTGATGAACTTGGACTCGGAGAATGCCTGATGGCCGCACTCGTGTGCGACGACCCAGAGACCGGTTGCAAAAAGACCAGACCAAAAGCCGTACAAAGACCAGAGCGAGAACCGCGCCACTGGGTAAAGGATGGGGTAAGGCAAATTGATAACCTCCGGAGTAATGAATGCGTCAAGGAGCGTAGCAGTCTTGTAGATACCACCAATGACAGCACAGTCCCACGCGCTGCGATGAAAATCACGCGTCAGCGAGGCAGTATAGAACATAGCAGGGACCGTACATGTAGAGCGACGAACGGATGGCGGAACGCTGGAAGCAGTGCGAACTATACGCGAAAGGGTGATCAGCTGTCCGCTTTCGACGACCGGTGGGCAGCGTGGAACATACGGGATAGCGCTCAACAAGTCCTTGATCGTGAGGTCGGGGATGGTGACCTCGTTCTGCTTGACAGCAACTGTACCATCCGCCAATGCAACAGTCATGGTGGTCGTGGTCGGTGCAACAGGGCAGTCTAACCCAACAGTCCCAACAGGGAAAAAAAAAAGTCAGAACAGAGGGGGAGGAGGCAAAGCCAATGTCGAAGCGAGCAGCACCATTTTATTGGGGGAGAACATGCACCGGGTTTGGCCGGATCGCACGTGGTATGACTTATTTGGGGTGGCCGATTATCGCAGATCGGGGAACAACCTCATCACCCAAACCCGGGGTCGAGTGGAATATGCTGTATAGGTATTATTCGGTGCGCACACGGTGTCTGGTGTGCAGCACACCAGACAGAAGTGACAGCAATCGACTGAAGAATTGCCTGCCACGAAATCCCGAAAACTAGCGGCCCGACATGATATACCGGGCAACAGTCTCATTAGAAACTCTAATCAATCGCAGTGATTGCTGCATCGCAATAAAAAGCCGCTAGCTGTGTGACCAAACACCGCCTTACGTAACCCAACTGTGGCATGACCGCTAGTGTCGGGGCAGCAGCAGATAATGTACAAGGGCTGGTAGGACTAGTCGTGCACAACACATAAATCACACCGCAATCACAGATGCTATGCAAGCGAGCCAGCTCTATCAAGACGGAACGAACAGTCAGCTCAGTGCTTGCAACCGCGCAGCCAAACCCTCAAGGAAAGCGAACCCGTCCTTGGTGATCGTACGACTACTGCTCCTGTTCGTCACAGCACCAAAGTCTGCCACCATCCGAGCGAGTGCTTTATTGTCTGTGGCCCTCGCCACCTCTCGCTTCAGCCTCGCAACTAGATCCAATTTCACATAGGCAGGCTGGGGGTCAGGATGCTGATCTAAATTCGTACTCCGAGTCCGTGATGTTCGCATCGGTCGTACCAACGTTGCTGGATCACCAAGCTGTCTGTGCAACGCATCCAAGAAGCAGAAACCTTCTATGGTCAGTGTTTTCGATGTTCCAGTCTCCTTGAGGACCATGGCAAATTCTGCAACAATCTTTGATATAGCGGCATTATCCGTGGACTTTCCCAATGCCATTCGTAGCTTCCACAGTCGCTCTGACTTCTTGATGCGCACGGGCGTAGGTGGCCCCAAATCTTTCACCCTCTCTAGAGTTTGGCACCCTCCACTGGAATCGCCAGTGAGATCAATGACATCGCCGTTCTCCTTTGTATCATTGGGTTTCGCTACCTCATCCGTCGGGGGTATGTTCGTCTGGTCAGCGAGGACAGGGCGGTGATCAAGTTGGAGCTTGGCGAGATCCTGCAACACGTTTTCCATTTGCGACCTGGTACATGCAGAGCGTACAGGCGCTTTTTGCGAGACTGGCTTCGCCTGCGACAATATTCTTTTCACCTAGCATGAAACTGCATGTCGTAAACCGTACCTGTTGGGGCGGCGGTGGCCACATAAACTTGTCGATGTCCGTAAATCCGTTCTCCTGGGCAAGCGCTTGGAATTCGCCCATCCAATGCTCATAATCAGGTCGCTCTGCAAACTTCAGTTGTCGACAATACCTAAGGAATTCTTCGAATTCCGAGGGTATCCCACGGCAAAGATCCTCTGGGCGAGCAGATAGCTTGGCACGCTTTATACGTGCGTGCTGCTCGTCCGTTTTGGGTACGCCATTGCGGGTCCAGGGGAGTCCGCCAGGGGTCAGAAGGTGGATCAACATCAGTGCAGCAGCTTCAAGGTCGTCTCGACGAGACGGAACTGCGGTGTAGTTCATGGGGACGCATCAACCAGCGAAAGAGGCTGGGGTACTAACCCTTGCCTTTACAATGGACACCGATCGACGTGAACCAATAATTTCCGAGAAAATCTCTCTTCTGCTTCGAATCGGGGATGTGGCGACGAGTAACGGGATCAACATAGCGTTTGGAGAATCCAAAATCGATCATGTAGATCATGGTTTCGTTGGGTGCACGGCCAACTACGCAGTTTCCAAGCTGAATGTCGCGATGGAGGACTTCTCGGTGATGCATTGTCCGAAGTCGTGATATCTACAGTGTTCGCGTGGTCAGCAGATTGATACAGATGTCTGACGGTGTCTCAGTACCACTTGATAAGCAATCGAGCAAACGCTCCGTAAATCTAGCATCCTCTTGCCATTGTTTCGGTATATGGTGTCCAGACTTGACCCAAGCAGACTAATGACAAGATAATGCCATTTTCCCTGTACGCCAGAGGCAAACAGACTCGGCATGCCTTCTGCACCTTGCAGCAATGGATAGAAATATTCTTCATATCGATTGGTAGGGCACTCATGATTGACATCTTGCACCTTGAGCGCAACTACATCTCCATTGTGCACGTGGTACGCGCTGAAAATCGAGCCTACATTCTTCTGGGTCAGCAGAACCGCCGCAGAACTACTACTACTTTACCAGAGTAACCAGATCCCAATTGGGCATGCAACCAGTAGTTTCCGAGACGGCGAGGTATCTCATCAGGTTTTGGGGCCATAGTGCGAGCGCTTGTCCAGGCGCTCTGTGCAAGTCCTCTGCGCAGGTATCCTCAGCAGAAGACGGAGGGAGCGAGGGAGCAAAGTTGCAGCACGTGGTCAACGATTTGAATTGAGGGAACGCGTCAGTCACATGATCACAGTCATACAAGCCCGTTCTCGGAATACTACTAGTACAGACTTTGCAATCTTTGCTCGTCCAGTCTCCAATATTCGTTACGACACGCATTGATAGACAGTTATGAAGTCATCACAGTAGATTTACAACTGCTTTGCTGATTTCTCTGCGTATTTGGTGGACAGCTCGGAAGCCAACTTGAGTGCCCGAGGCGTATCATACTTGTCCATGATAACTTCCACGAGCTGTATTTTCCCTGCGGCGGAAAATTGAGGATCATCTAGTAGTTTTTCCAGTCCCGGCTTGTTGCGAACCGTGTAGGACCGCGATAAGGTGCCGTCGAGATCCCCGAGAGTAGTGAGAAGCGATGCCCATTTCCTGTAACCAAACCATTTTAGAAACACGAGCAGAAAAAGACATCGTGACTAACCAGTCAACAATGTCATTATACTTCCTATCGCAAACTCAGCACAGCGCGCTGGTGAATAAAAACGTCTCACACCTGTCCCTACCGTGGAGGTGCCTCTCGATGTTGTAACCGCTATTGTTGATCAGAAAGATGATTGGCGTGAGTCGATGATGGATCATCGTGGAGAGCTCTTGTACGCCAAGCTGCCTGTAGATCATTTAAGATAACACCGATGTAACGTTTGTCCAGCCTACATGCTGCCATCTCCGACGAAAAGGATGACACGTCCAAGTTTCTTGTCGCGCGCGGCGAGGGCTGCGCCAAGGGTACTCCCTGCGGTTCTCGACGTTGCCAGGTAACCCGTTGTATTTGTTCTCGGGACTTACCGACGGACCAACCGATACTACCATACAGAATTTGACTCAAGAACACGGATTGTTCCGGCAACGGAATGTCTATGACGCCGAAACTCGAGCTTCCTGGCGCACACTAAGTCTAGCTTGCAAAGTGTATGTACTGATGGCCGCGTACCCGTCTCCGCGACAATCACATCGTTTCGTTTGAAGAATTTGCTGACTCGTGGCCAGAAGTAAGACTGCGTGATTGCATCGTCATGTTCAACGGGGACCTCCAGCCTTGGTCTAGGAACGACAATTTCTTTAGCTTGGGAGCGTTGCTGCTTCAGACGAGAGGTGAGCTTTGGAAGTAAAAGCTTCATCCCGATCCCTGGGAAGTGCGCGTGACGTATGAGGGTGTGGTCAGAGTGCAGCTGAAACTGATTCAGAATCTCGCCGACTTCAAGCGCTTGGAAGGCTAGCAAACCTCGATGGTACGGGCGGTCGGAATTCGATATGTAAACATACCAGTGTTGAAGTCAGATTTCAGGGCGCCAATAGACAGTATCAGCTTGGCCGTTTCTACACCTTCCTTGATCACGGGGTCACTGATGGACCCTATGTAAATCTTTGAGGGTCAAGGTAAGCAAGAGATAGGGTAGAACTGGAAAAAAAAAAGCATACACCGCCATACAGATTGTATTCCTCGCTGATCGTGGTCTTGCCCATAGGAGCCGCGTATACGGGAAAACGGGTGGCGACAATAAAGTCCTTCACTTCATTCTGCACGTCGTGCCGAGACACACAAGCATCGACGAGAATAACAACTTCGTTTTCTGCCTCATTGATAGCTTCGGTGATCTCATCCAAGACGGAACTTTCCACTGCAGGATCATTTGGGGGGGGGCCGCGGGAGAGCGGGACCTTCAGTCGTTTGGTCGAAATTTGTTGAGATACTATATCGGTTGGAATGGTCAAGTAAACTGGCCGAGCCTAGGGACGGGTAAAAATCAGATCAGAGTGGACAGAATGGAGTGCATACACGGGTGATGCAATCAGCGAGAATGCGGTCAATTTCTACGGCGGCATACACCTTGTTCATCAGTATCGCATGAGATATGGTCACTTGGCTTGCTGCCTTGGTGTAAACGTCAAACCTACCCACAGACATGAGTGAGGTTCTGTCTAGTCACGCTTGTCAATACCTTCCATCTCCGAGAGTGTGGTGGAGTAAAGGTCTTGTCTTGAGTTGAACGGTGCTTGGGACTCCTACTACATGGAGAACAGGGACCATCTCGGAGAATGCTAGACGGAACATGAGGGTTGGACATGGTGAAGAGAGGTGGTTTTTTACCTCCCGCGATGCCATTGATGGCGCTCAACTCTCCGACTCCAAACCTTATACAAAGTGTCAGGAAGACCACAGAAAAATCGGGGTGCAAGTACGTTGTAACGACCACACCTACGCTGTGTGGTTTGACTCTTGCATATCCATCGGCAGCATACGCTGCATTGAGCTCGTTACTACAGCATCGCATAAGATGGTGCATGCCGATGCAAAGTAGTCCATACCAATTCCCAATCCACTGGATCTTGGGATGGTCCTCTATGTAATCCTTGAATACAAAGCTGTCAGTGAGACAGCCATGTCAGCACTCATAGGCGCACCAGGAATGCTGAATCGTGGGTGAGCACTACTGTAATTACGACTGCACGGGCTAGACATACGCATATTAAAATCGCCAGGAACACCAAAGATAGACTAAAGGCGCTTTTGTCAAGTATTTCAGTGTCGCAGAGGAGCGGATATACCGAAACTCCAAGCTGTTCCAACCTAGTAAGAAGGTAATCGGAGACAGTGATTTGCTCTTCATCTTCACTCTCAGCAGGTGCGAAGGAGTGCAGTTCATGGCGAAGTCTGGTGACCTCAGTCTGAAGATCAGCTATAGTGGCTTCCATGGTGGCGGGAGTTCAAGAGGGGCTAGCCAGGACGACTCGCCCTTTATGTCTGTCTCTTTCAGGGGAAGATGACGAGTCCATGACTTGCTATTTCACTGCCTGGGCCCCTCGAGGGCGCCTAGATGTGCCTGGGCTGATATTCGTGTGAGCGACTGACTGCGCGCGGGGTACGCCGGGTATCCAGAGATTCAAAACACGCATCGAAATCCCGTTTAACATCCCCATCACCCCAGAATCCCATCTTGGGGTGCATGTATATCCCTAATGTAGGGTCCCTGTACCTGGTAACTACCAGATCCCACGGCGGACACGGAGCGTCGTCGTCAAAGTGGACTTAGCTGCTGCGAACTGCATCCGACGATAAGGCCAGAAAGCTCCTCCCGTGAAAACAAATTACAGTATCCCCATTCTAGGAGTTGTGGCTTGGAGTCTCGCGCGGTGACAAAGGGGGTGCGCCCATTTATCGTCAAGTGTGCTGATGCGGCGGTACACAGCATCTTCCAAATCGCCTACGGTCTACTTGCTTATCGTTAATTCCGACCGTCCTGGACTTCAGTATCCTGCATCAGCAGCCAGCATCTTCCCACTTACTTCCCCCCGGCTGTCTGGCATGAATGCCTGGTGTTCAGGAGGCCGGAGTCAAAGGGTATCAGTAAGTAAATAAGAGCTGTATTTTTTGAGATGCATGCATCATACCGTATCATGAAAAGGAAAACAGTTGTCGGCGAGTCATGGCAGAGCATGCGAGGAAGCGGGACACGGGGAATATGCAGGGACCATACAATTATTCATCGTCTTCCTCCTCGGCCTCTTCTTCCTCATCCTCATCCTCATCCTCGTCCTCATCCTCTTTTTCAGCTTCGACAACGGCTGTTGCGATCCGGTCCAAGTCACGCTGACCATCCTGGCTAATTCTGCGACCACCGTTCTCTGTCTGTTCGAGGACGCCGATCTTCTCCAAGGATTGACATATCTTGCGTTGCACGGAAGCGGAGGCATCGGCATGGTGCGAGGGTCGGTTACCGCGCCTGTTGCGACCACCATGAAGTTTTGCGAGCTTGCCAATGCCAACGTCTTTGCGAAGGTAGATGTGCCGTGCGATTGCAGCTACAGTGCGAGTTGAGCGACATCGGAATTCAGATGCGTGCACGGTTACCTGCACGGATGTAGTACCAGTCGGCGTCATAAGGAGCGAGCTCCTTGAAAGAGCCTGTTTTGACGAGGTCGACCCATGTTGGCACCTCGAGCTTCCCGGCACGCTTGAGGTGGGATGCGTACGCGGCAATGAAGGCTTCTGCGCTGAGCGTCGGGGTGAGCGTCGGGGTGGACGAGGGGACGGAGGGGCGCACCTGACGTCTCTTACGCCTGGCATGATGGGATGAGATGGAAATTAGGGTTTGGATCTGGGCTCGAATTCAGCCACTGCTGTACAGTTTATCTTAGTCAGCAGATCCCCTGATTGGGGGTGATCTCTCCACGCCACTCGCGATCGCGATGACGGTGTCGGTGCGCGCGCTCCCGCCGGAGCTGCTGATCGAGATATTCGTCGCGTCTGCGCCGCACTCGCAGTTCGCGGCCCTCGTCATATGCGCCGTCTGCAGGCTCTGGCGCAGCGTCTGTCTCGCCTCCCCCAGAGCATGGCAGCTCATCCTCGTCTCCAGCGTCCCCCGCCCCATCCGCTCCATCGCCGCCCAGGCAGAGCTCTGGATCGCCCGCGCTGACCCCCTCCCCTTCAGCGTCGACCTCGATCTCGCAGACTTTGACCGTCTCCTCCCAATCATGTCTTGCTTTCTCCCCCATCTCGCCCGCTGGATGGACTGCAAAATCGCATTCCAGGGCCGCACTGCCTACACCCGCCTCTCTGACCTCACCCTCTCTACTCCCCGTCGCATTCTCCACCATCTCGACGTCCGTCTCAGAGCTCCCTTTGACACCGACGGGGATGACGACAGCAATGTCTTTTTCTCCTGTGGGACGTCCAACTTCCGCCACGTCTCCATGAAGATAACCGCTTCCGCTCTACCCTCGCCGTATCTCGTCAACCCTCTCTGTTTCACCTCGCTCGACATCACAGAATTTTCGTTAATCCACACCGTCCACTCCCCCGAGCTCCTCAGCTTCCTTGCTCACTGTCCTAATCTCGAACACTTTTACTTGCATGGTGTCTCCTATGAGGAGGGTGTCTTGACCACATCGCCAACTACCGTCACCCTCCCTCGTCTGCACACCCTGTTACTGGACCTCGTTTGCATCCAGCGCAGCATCCTCTCCCACCTCCACCTTCCTGCTCTCAGGGAGCTCCATCTTCGTCGTTTGAACATGGATGTCTTTCTTGACGGTTACCACGTCGACGAACATGGCGATAGCGACGACGAAGCCCGTGATTTTTCCCAATCTCCCTCGAGTGACCATCATACGGGAATGGGCCTCCGCAAACTCATCCTGCGTTCCTGTCCTCCCCTCGAGATTCTCGATATGGACCTCTCAGACATGCGCACAAAGGACTTTAGATGGGTGTTCGATAGCCTTCCGTACTTGAAGCAGTTCTCCATCGTTGGATCGGACATGTCCGACAAGGTCGTACAACTCTTCAAACCCGAACTCGTGCAGATGGCCGGCCCCCGACGTCGCTTCCGTCTCCGTCTCCCACAGCTCACGACCCTCAAACTCATTGGTTGTCAACAATTTTCTGGAGAGGCCTTGGTGGACGCGCTCAGCGCGCGAGTTCTATACACAGACGCAGAAACCCCAAACGAAACTCTGGCAAACGTTGTCGTGTCTGGGTGCGATAAGTTTACAACCGATCATCGAGTGCAACTTTCCTGGTTCCTTCATGAACGTTTACATTTCTCAGAACCCCCCCTCGGGCCACTGTAATTTATCGTTATTGGTGCCCACCGTCATCGGTATTGTATTGTCTATATGAAGTGTATGAACATCGTGGATTTGGCACCTCTCGTTTTGTGTTTGCTATGTTGCTTCCCAGGTATTTACGTCCATTGAAACAACTTTGTGTGTGTACTTGTATTCCAATGATGCTAGAAGTAGCATCTATCGAAAAGCCCAACATCGCCTTCATTCGCGACGGCAGCCTCTGGCCCAGGTTCACGGGAAACGTGAGATACATTGCGGTTGTCCTATTCCAGGACTCCGGGACCAGTGACTCGAGCTTGCCCTCCGCGCGGGATGATTTTCTGATCCAACTGTAGTGCTTTAGGATGATCGATTGCTCAGACAATTGTCGACTATTCCGCCCTAGTGACATTTTGCTTGCCTTTTTTTTTAGCCACGCAGCTAGGTATATGTTACGCGTACCATTCAGTATCGTAGACGGTATCCCCGACTCCATTGGGAGGAGGGTTTTGTCAGCTGGAAACGTCTGAATTCCCTGCAAACGGGACTGAGCGAACTTTTTACCATTTTTGTCAACTCAATATTATATAAGACTTTTGTTTTTTCAGACGACGCAAGCTTGCGTCTTGCAGACGTAACTGGCTCGTGAAAGCGTTGAGAAATCATCATCTTTACTGCGTCTACTGTAATTTGGAGTTTATCAGCTCGGCTGCCTTGGAGAACGTAGTAGCGCGCTCACTCGTCTAGTTGACAACCCAGTTTTACTATCATCCATCAAGTCCAAGGAGTCGGGGATTGGTGTCTCTGGGCACCGCTACGATGTACTAGTTACGGGACCTAGGTAAGCCAGCGTGCTTACAGTATGACGCTCTCTGGACTTTCGTAGGTAAGCGTGCGTCCCGAATCCAGTGAGTGGGAATAACCCGAATCGGTTTACGACAAACCAAGTGGGTTAGACGGTTTATATCCATCTTGTAGCAGTTTGCCCATTTCTGTAGTATGTCCCCGTTGAAAGTTTATCCCAATTGGAAAAGGATCTCATGACGTCCTTTTTCACAAATCGTCCATCCTGCAAGATGGGTGAGGCGCTGTCTGTGGGAGGGTACCCTATTTCTAAGCGCTTTGGGAATCAGCAGGCCGGTCGTAAGGATTGGGCGTCAGTTCCGCAAAGGCGCTGTCGCAGCTACAAAACCTAGGGTCCATGCATCAACCAACAACATTCCGATGCTTCAGAAACAGAAGCTTACGGAGACAGCTGTTCAATCGTGTGTCGCTCAGGGAAAATGAACATGTCACATCCAGACAGACGACCATGAAACGCGAAATACAAGGCTTCCGTGGTCTTGCATGTATCGAACTTGGAAGTTGCCTGGAGACTCCAGGGAAACAAGGAATCCCTGACGGAACGCGCCATTGCCAAGCCCATAAAGGGCAAGACCATCCAGCGCATGACCAAGTGCGCGAGGCTCATGCTATATAACAAGTATCGTTACGACGTCTTTCCCTGCCTCGACTGGGGGTAGTAGCTGAAATGTAGACCCGAAACCATTGGAACATGGGTGCAAGGCGTTATGCGGTGCGTGTAATGTTCATGTGAGACGATTGGGCAGCGCCGATGAAGTAAAAGAATAGTGAGGGAGTGAAGTCCATGAATCTAGTATTGGTAAACAACACAGGCCTGGAGGTAACAAGCTGCGAACCAAATCGACGAGTGAGATCCATACTAAATTGGAAAGAGATGAATGCGAGTAAAGACTGTAAACCGGAAACATCGAACCAACAGGGGCGTCCCAATTGTCGTTTAGCTGGCACCGCAGCCAAAGTTAGCCTACCTTGGTAACAAATAGGTCAACTGACACTGCGGCAAATTTGACATTACACAACGACACTTGATTTGGGACTTCATGAACTTCAAGTCGGAAAACACACGTGTGCTAAGAAGCCGGATAGAAGGAGATTGTTCGCAGACCGAGAATGACCAGGACTGATCGCACGTTTTCAAGAGTTAAAACAACCATATTTGGTCGATGGCATCTGAAAAATGTCGTTGAAAATCAGAGCAACTATCTGAATAGGGAAACCTTGTCTGTGCCGCGTGTGAAGGGGGGCAAGTACTAGTATACGTCGGGAGTTCTGAATGCGTACCAGAGGAACCATGCGACGTGGTGGGCCCGGAGATGGTTGATAACAAGTCTACACTTTTGCCCGGGTGAACCTGAGGCTGCCGCACTTCAATTTCTCATGTGATCTCTGTTGGTATCGCGACCTAGAGCTGGGAGTCCACTACCACCACCAGTAAGACTTTCTCTTATTATTTTTATTTTTTACAACGCACCGGTAATGTCACCCTGCCAGCACATGAGAGCACACAGCAGCATGTACTCAACAGTACTGGAAGTTGACAGATCGAAAAAAAGGTTGAACGAAACAAGTGAACGGAGCCAATGATTACGCAGGACAGGACTGCATAACGTCATAATCATACACCCATCGCTATGATCTTGCTTAGTGTACTTGTGTACCATCCACCCTGTTAGTGTTGTCAAGGCCATTAACGGTCCCAGTACCACTGATGCTGCTGTCCTTGATTTCCTTGATACCGCTTGCCACATGTCCACTGGCATTCCTTGCCACAAGCTCTCTACGGGCTCGCACACCATCACGTAGGCGATCAAGGGCAGGGACAGTCATCTCCCAGGACAAGCATGCGTCAGTTACGGACTGTCCATACTTCAACCCGGCTGGTCCTGTGGGAGGAATGTCTTGTCGTCCCTCGGCAAGATTAGACTCGAGCATGACCCCCATGATATATGTAGATGTGTCCCCGGAGGATAATTGCTGTACCTGCGGTAGTATGAGCAACAAATCGAGGAAAGAAAACACTACTGACAATGTCCTCGACAACCTCCAGTTGCTTTTGGTGTTGCTTCTGACTATTTCCGTGGCTGCAATCAACCTGCAAAGCACAAATATCGGAACATAATTACGGAGGAAGCGAGGGAACTTTACCATGATCTTTCCAGGAAGCCCGGCTTTTACCAACTTCTCATAGCAGTCTCGCACATATTCTGCGGCGTAGTTGGGTCCTTTTGATCCTCCTCGAAGAATTACGTGAACATCAGGGTTCCCCTGATCAAGTTAGTATAAATAAGACAAAGAAGAATGGAGAGACCTACCTCGGTTTCTATGATGCTACTCAGACCCTCCTTCCCGACACTGAGAAACACATGGCCACTCCGGGCTGCTCTACACGCATCGATCGCAATCCCCACTGAGCCATCTGTGGAGTTTTTGAAACCGGTTGGCATGGATAGTGCGGAAACCAGCTCTCGATGAACCTGTGATTCAGTAGTTCGGGCGCCGATTGCCCCCCATGAGACGAGATCCGCTGTGTATTGAGGTGAAATGGTGTCCAAAAATTCGCAACCAGCTGGCAATCCGAGCTTGGCAATATCGACTAGTAGCTTGCGGGCCATACGCAAACCCCTGTTAATCTGGAAGCTCGAGTTCATGTCTCTAGCAGTGAGCAACGTGTAAGAGAGAGAAGACTGGGTAACCAGTAATGGCGTACGGATCATTGATGAGGCCCTTCCAGCCCAGTGTTGTTCGTGGTTTCTCAAAGTAGACACGCATGATGATGTGGAGGTCGTCTTTGGCAGTGTCAGCATACTGCTTGAGCAATTTGGCATACTCAATTGCAGCGTTGACGTTGTGAACAGAACACGGACTGTGGCCCATCGCGTGAGCGAACAACCCACGATCTGCATAGAAAGTACCAACCCGACTACGACCATCAAACGGTCGTCGTCGCCACGGAGCACGTTCTCGGTTGCGCGACGTCCCTCTAGGATAGTATTCGCAGAGAGAAATGTCCTGGATGCCATAGTGTGTCGCCTGGAAAGAGCAGGGCAAAAAAATCACCACTGACAACGGCAGATCCTCCTGCAGGATCTGAGGGGGGATTAAGGGCCGAGTTGCCCTGACGCGACGATTTTCGAGCCGTTGAAGAGCATCTTTGTATGGGAGAGCCATGGAGAGATCCACTGACAAGTACGATGAGGACAAGATGCAGTTGAGGGAATTTCGGGGACGTACTTTTTGCCAGCGGATGTCTGTCGTGAACCTGGGTCGACTCATTATCTATTATCCGGTCCTGTCAATGTCCACGTGACCTTTGATCGGCGAGGTGCGCACGTGCTCAACGTGGCTTGCTTTTCCTTTGCGTCCACTCGTCCGTCGTCGGCCAGCACCGAGCATGGATTTCTCACAGTTCAATGGCGCGGAGCAGGCGCACATGACAAAGGTCATCGAAAAAAAGCAGGTACGAAAAGACACGCACCCCACCGCCCGTCTCATCCGCCCCGTCTAGATGCAAGACTTTTTGCGTCTCTACTCTGGCCTCGTAGAGAGATGTTTCAGCTCGTGCTGCAACGACTTCACCTCCAAGGCACTCTCCTCCAAAGAGGTCCCCCTGTTTCCCCCACCTTATCGTTCACTCTAATGCCATGAACAGGAGCAATGTGTCCTCAACTGTGCAGACAAGTTCCTCAAGCACTCCGAGCGTGTCGGTCAACGCTTTGCGGAGCTAAACGCTGGTATGTCTCTTCACAAACACTTTGTTCGAAAATTCCTTCACTTTTTTCATTTTTGCAGAGGCAATGACGCCATCAAAACCGTGAGCTATCGCGCTGGGATCTGTGTGGCACCACCGGTGCGCTGACTCCGGTTTGACAATTCGCGAGTCGACACTCCAGCGCGGTAAGATGCCCATAACCATGCGCTCATGTGAGATGCGTACAGATGCTAGAGTAGCCCCTGCTGCTTGTTGACCCTAATATCATATGATTTACACGCTGCAAGGATGCAATTTCTACCGTTAAACCCCGTCTACTTGCCGAGATACTGCATTCTCAGGGACTGCATGTACGATCGAAGGAAGTGTTCAAAGTCCCGTGCCACCAACCTTGATACCGATTTTCCTCTACTGAATGGATTGGAAATCCTACCTGAGTGCGTGGGTATAATCCTCTTTGGCACTGCGCATTCCATTCCAGCTCTTCTGTGCGACGCTGCCTGATTGTCGTTTCTGATGTGAATGATGGAGATCCCAGATACCGTTTTTACTTAACTCGATAACCCAAGGGTAACCACTAAGTGGATGCCTTTCACGATGCTCCTCACGGGTTGGACGAACGTGTATGATGGCGACGTATGCCTTTTTCCACGGAAGGCGGATCATTCCGCTAGCTGGACCTTGCTGGTGAACGGCAAGAAAGCCATCTCGTCGACACGTTTATACAACCATTGCTGTGAGCCTGCTTGTTCCCCTCTTTCAGCGTCCCGTGCACACTACATCCACACTTGCCAGTGTTTAAAGTTGGATGTTCGGTGCCAATAATAACGTTGCTTAGTGTGACTAGTGACTAGTGGTGCCCAAATAAGTACTAGGGTGTGGAGATGTGACCCCTCTCCGAGAAAGCCTCGCATTTGTTCGCTCATCGACCGCCTGAACTTGCTCGAAATGGCTCCTCAACACCCACTCATCGATAACGTTGCACCATCTTTCTCCTTACCAGATTCAAATGGAGACGCATTCAAATTCCCCCCTGAACAAGATGGCAAGCCCATCGAGAAACCGATAGCACTGTTCTTCTATCCCAAGTCCGGTAAGCGGTGCTCCATCGAGGCGTTACTTCTTATCCTGGTGCCGTGCGTTCCTGTTGCATAGGCAGCTACGGTTGCACCCGCGAGGCCTGTCACTTTCGCGATGCTCTGGCAGGTAATTGCTATCTCGTCTCGAGGTCTACAATTCCTTACTATCCATACAGTAGAGGAGGAAATATATAAGCGTTCTGATGTTCTCCTCGTCGGCGTCAGTTCCGATTCTGTGGAAAAGCAAAAGGCGTTTGTCGAAAAGAACAAACTCCCTGTGCGTCTTCTCCTGAATGGTGGTTCGCCACCTCTTACGCCCATCTGGCATCCAGTATCCTGTTTTAAGTGATACAGATCATGCCGTGCACAAGGCATATAAAACTGGACAGGGGATGCTGGGACTAACTGACCCCCGCATCACATTTGTCATCGATCGCAATGGGATCGTCAGGTGAGGTGTTATACTTTCTGTTTGGCCAGACGTACTCACACCGAAACCTTGCAAGAGGCGTACTAAACTCTGTGGTGAGCTTCAGTGCTCATGCCAAGTTCGTCGCCGAGGAGCTGGAGAAATTGGAGAAAGCAGACGCCACAGGGGCTGGAAAGGATCGGGAAAGCCCCACACCCCCCGTGGATCCCTCTGTAGCTGAAGAAAGGGACGAACTGGGTCGAGTCGCACAAGCAGTCGGTGCATAATTGGGACCGCATCTCTGCGCATCTCTGGCGGACCTATCCTTTCTTGACGCTGGCCTATGTATGAGGATTGATATTGATATGCGAGAGCCTGCCGATGGGTTTCTTGGTTAATTTCGATTCTGGCACGTCTACATGTTCTGTGTAGGCTGTTCGCAGACTTGTAAATATTTCCGAGTATAATATGTTGACTGGTATGCATCGTCGTCATTACTCTACGGCACCGGCGCCAATTCTCCGGACCTGTCTCTGTATTCGTTCACCCGTGTTGCTCACAACTTATTGTTGTCGACGATTACGATAGTTGTCTTCCTGGAAGATTGTCGAACTTGGTTTGAGGAAGGGGAATACCTTGTGACATCTCAACACGGAACTAATACGAGTGGCTCTAGGACGAGTCACTCCCCACCTGAGTGCTGATAAGTCTGGGCTCATCAAGAAGTTGTTCGGGGGCTCATGCCCAACGGATGATATTGTCCCTTCGTGGCAAGCGGCAAGAAATCTGCATGGCTGGCAGGGATGCAGAAATATTCCTTTGAACACACTAACCAACGGTGAAGGTGCTGTTACTGCCTTACGCCTCGATGAAAGGAAGAAGAAAACCCCAGTCCGTAACGAACAGGCAAAGTCCCTACATGAAAGCAGAGTGAGTCGACTCTGCTCAATAACTCTAGCAAACCAAATCCCGCGTTTGTGGATGGGGGAACCAGTTTTGATTGGTCCTGGCCACTATACGGCTTGCTAAGTATACATATGGCTAGAAAGCCATAGCACGCATCGCAAGCGGCGAATGGATCTGTAATCAGACGGCCCGAGAATGTCGTAGACTTTGGGTTATGTTCCGGGCAACCCAGCAAAGATAGAGACAATCGATCTGTCACAGCTTGACGAGAGCCCGGACCAGCGGACGCATTTGCTCGATGGAAAGATCATCGTCAAAAAGTGGCATGCTCGGGACTTTGTCGGTTAATGGGTCCACACCTTGCTAAAGAATTTTGGCTCTTATGTCGGTGTCAAGGGCCGCGTAGTTGGGCATCTATAAAGCGGTGAGCTCGCACACCAGCGATCAGCGGCTGGGTCAAGGTCAACCTAGCGAGTAGGGACGGGTCTTGGGTGGCTGTGATGCGTGTGATTGGCTGGGCGTGCCCACGACTGAATTGACAACCATCACGTGACCGCGTAGCGGCCTCGTGTTGGTTCAAATCGCAGCACGAGCACAAAGAAATTCAGTTGGCTTTTCGCATTCGTCACCGCCGTCAACGTCCTCGACGTGTCGCTCGCCGTCCTCTCGTATTCTCTGCTTCCTCGTCTTTCTTTTCTTTAATTCGCTTTCCCGCATCTGCGTAAGTCAAGCCTTCGATTCTCTCTCTCGATGGTTCCTTCCATAGCTTCCCGAACCATATCACCAACACATGGCGAGCATCGGGTCTCACCGCCTCGCACGCCCCCCACTGCCGCTCTCGACGCGCCAAAGAATACTCGCCAATCATCTACATCTCCATCGGACGACTCCTCTATCATTGAGCTCTCCTTCGACTACGAACTCGATTCCGCCGGCAACTATGTGCGCATCTCAAAAGGTTCATCTCGCTCTAATCAATCAACCCCGCCCACTCCCCACGATACTCTACTTGACCCCATTGTGCATAAACCGTCATCGTCGCCTCCCGGGGCATCGGCCCACGCCCATGTCAAACCACCATCACCGACACCACTTACTTCACCGGACCAGCCCCGTCGCAACTCCCTCTCGCGCTCAGAAATTTACCAACAACACAGTACCCTCCCTGATCAACTCCCACATCGTCACCAATCCGTAGCCGCAGCGAGCTCCGCACGTTCCTTCCAGCGTACTACATCCGTTCCAGCCGCACTGACACCGGCTGCACAATCAACCCTTCGAGCCCCCGCTTCTAACGGCCTGCGGGGGACAGGCCGTAAACTCGGTCGGCCACAGCGCATACCTCTTGATGATCATCGAGATATCCCACAAGCCGACGAACGCGACGATGCCATGGCCCGCGCACGTGGGGATTGGGAGATATACCTTCAGGAGGAAAAAGAAAACTTAATGACATCTTCGGATGGCGCTGACGGTATGCCGTCGGATGCTGGTGCAGGAAAGCGTCCCTCGCCCAGACTTGTCAGTCGATCTGCCTCGCTGAGCCAAGTAGACGGGCGCGCAATTTCTGGACTACCTACCCGTGCCTACGCTTCTTCTTTGGCAAGTGCCAATGCTCTGTCACGCCCACCATTGCAACCTGGGCGACAGATCATGCCAGGACCTAGCCGAGCGGGTCGTGTATTAATGGCAAAATACGGTGCAGGTGGCGGTGGATTTGACAAAATCAACGAATATGAAGGAAGCGAGAGCGAGGTTGCCTATGAGTATGCGGGCGAGGAGACTGATACAGGTCTGTGGATGTCTCGCAATCAAAGGGTGACAGATTGAATCTCGCCGCTTGCAGGCGGAGAGGAGCCACAGCCTGCGGTCCGACATCGAAACTACGTCCCCCCTGTCACACAACCACAACCGAGTACCACACGCCCACGGCGGTCCGCAAGCCTGAGCGATGCCTCTGGCGGTATGTTCCGACCTACCTCTAAACTTTGCATCTCAGACCCACCTCCAGCGGAAGAACGGCAATCTCTCGGGGGCCAAGTAGCTCTGCCGGCTATTCAGAATCAATACTCTTCGAGACCAGGATCAAGCCTTGGCTTGAACTCTGCACGTGTACGGCGCATGCCGATGGAGCAAGAAGGTTCGCCTGATTGACTGTTAAATCTCGTGTCGACTCACAAATCACCGATGTATAGAGTATGCTGCAGACAACCCTCGGAGACAAGTGGCAGATGTTGCCCCTGATGTCCAATACCCCCGCCAGTCGCCGTCCCCGACGCACATGTCTCAAGCACACCTTCGCTCACAGGTTCAGACCCACAGTCGACGTGACTCGGACACGGTGCGCACACTTGGCCTTGATCCTGTCCCTGCCGGATCTCCAACTGCCGTTGAACACCTCCCGGCAAGATTGTCGCCCAAAAGCAGGGCTCCGTCGTCATTACAACAGCAACATCCGTTTCCCGTCATTCAGTTACAACCCTCGCAACCTTCATCGCAACCACAAGGACAAATTTACCATCGACGTAGTCCAACCGCCCCAGAGCCCCCAACGACGAGCGGCTCTCTGGCACCTCCGCCTGGGACAGGAATCCAGAAGAACGGCAAGACTTGGGCGGCTGGCGAGGAACCTGTTGAAAGCGAGTCAGAAGCAAAGGCCACACAGCGCGAACGTGCGAAACCTGCGCCTGCACCCCCTGTGCCGGCTGCCCCCGTTGCCGCCCCGGTGCGGAATCACAACATTGTGGTGAACAAGAAAGTGTATGCACGGCTTGACCTCATCGGCAAAGGTGGTTCTTCTAGAGTTTACCGCGTGATGAACGCGGCAAACGAAATCTACGCCATCAAGCGTGTCTCCCTTGACAAGGCCGACGCGGAAACGATTAGCGGGTACATGAACGAAATTGGTTTACTCAAACGGCTCGAAGGAAATAACCGGATCATCCAATTGTTTGATTCAGAAGTCAAAGCTGGACCAGGAGGGGGCAAGGGACACCTTATGTTGGTGATGGAATGTGGAGAAGTTGATCTGGCGAAATTGTTGCAGGAGCAACAAAAAGAGTCACTGAACATGGTATGGATATCATACTACTGGCAGCAGGTATGGTCTAGTCTCCATCTATCCACCTGCGGTAGTGACGAAGCCTGAATATAGATGCTGCAAGCTGTACATGTCATACACGAGGAAAAAATCGTGCACTCGGATTTGAAGCCAGCCAATTTCGTGCTGGTGCGGGGGCAGTTGAAGTTGATTGATTTTGGCATTGCCAACGCTATTGCAAACGACACTACAAACATTCAACGAGATCATCAGGTACGGAGTTTACGCAACGTGCTGCAGTGCACCACTGAGTAGTATTCAGATTGGGACGGTCAATTACATGTCCCCCGAAGCCATTGAATTACCGGAAGGCATGCGACGTTTAAAAGTTGGCCGACCCAGTGATGTTTGGTCCCTGGGTTGCATCCTATACCAGATGGTTTATGGTCAACCACCTTTCCAGCATCTATCTGTCTATCAGAAGATGAAAGCTATCCCAGACCTTGCTCACGAGATTGAATTCCCGGAGTTCAGTATCCCTAGCCTGGTCAACAAGAATGGAGAACGCCAGAAGCTCGAGCATCTGAAACGGCCTGTTAGGGCCGATGTCATTCGTGGAATGCGTAGTTGTCTAGCAAGGCATCCAAAGGAACGAGCGACAATACCTGAACTTTTGGAGCAAGAATGGTTGGCTATGCGAGAACGTCAGTCGTCTCTGAGAGACCACCATTTATCTACTGACGTTGCGGTCAGCGGAAGTTCCTCAAGCAAAGGCATTGCTGGCGAATGACGAGACCATTATTAACCCTTACTACATGAAACAGTTGCTGGAATACGGTATCAAGCTTGGGCAGCAAGCACAGGCTGGCGATATTGATCCGGCACACTTGGTAAAGGAAGCCGAGGTAAGTGTTGGCGCACTTGTCGCGTGGTGACCTGATTTCCGACGCTCTGTCTACAGAGGCTCGTTGCAGAGTTGAAGGCTCTCGAATCATGATAATTCTATTCCGGCACTCATAGCCACTCTCTCGGAATCAATTCGCAAGCAATGTATTCGTTAGCGCGGCCAAGCGTATTCATTCAAACATTTGCACTGTATGCGGCGAACCCATCAAAGCAATGCACACCTTGTATGTAAGCTTACGAATGACATCCCGACCGCGCATGTACTTTCCTTCCTAGAACTTTATCCCTTTGGTCCCGCTATCTTATGCAATCCTGGTTGTCTTCGCTCTCTCAGTTGTCTTTCTCCGTTCGACCTGGTTTATCGCCTGCGAGGCTTTGTCTACTTTACCATGTGGTCGTCTTTAGAGGCGTGTGGTTGGGACGTTGAACTTGACGTAGATAAGTATTATGATGCGAGTGCGATCTTATCTTATCTTATCTTCAATGTGGATTCCCACCTGGCCTGGAAGAGAATAGAGAGATTGCTGGCGCTCTCGCTTTATTGAAACGTCGACTCCACAAAGTGGGATCATGTCGCACTTGCCACCCGACGTGTACATCACGAGCACCTTCATGCATTCAGGAAACGTCAGTCCGTCAACCCCAAAGCTCCAGCTCCATCTATCCATCCCTATACCGAGCAGGGATCCGACGTACTACTATGCAGACGGAAATACGGTGCTGCTCGTCGAAAACACACTATTCAAGGTCACCGAATTTCTTCTCACTGTCCTCACTCGAAAGTGATGCCAATCGACGCAGGTGCACCGCTCAGCCCTGACAAAGGAAAAGTCGACGTTCGAGAGCATGTTCTCTCTCGACTCGGACCTGCGCTCCAGCACCACCAACAGCTCGGGCGTCACAGTAGGACCCGAGGGTGAGAGCGACGACAACCCGATTCGACTCCAAGGGGATACTGCGGACGAATTCCGCTCCCTTTTGTGGTCGTTGTACGCGCTGTACGTACATTTCACCACCCCCAATGTTTCTGGCTTCTAAGCGGTGTCGTAAAAAAAAAAACGATGCATGTGTCGTCGTTGTGGGCCCGTCATGCAGACCCCACGAACTGGAGGGCGCAATGTCGACCAAGGCGATCAGCCTCAAGCTGTTCAACCTCGCGCGCATCACGCACAAGTACGAGTTCCGTGCGATCGAGAGCTGGGCGTTGGACAAGCTCAAGGCGATCTACATCCGGCCGATGCACGCGCATATCGACGACGCCGAAGGTCCGAGCCTGGTGCAGCTTACCGAGCTCGCGTCGCTCTGTGACCAGCGCGACCTGCTCGAGGCCGCTACGGTCCGGTGGAAGCGTCTGATCGCATCCGGCAAGGACGTCGCGCTTGCGATCGGGATGGCGGAGCGGCTCAATCTACGCTCGCTTCTCGGGTCGGCGTACCACGCCATGCTGTTGCAGGGACGCGAGGTCTGGGACGCGGACACGCAGCTGACACGCGCGCATCGGATACGGTTGCTCTCTGGGCACTATGCGCTCGGTCGTCTCTGCGATCGTCTCCCGAGCGAACCGCCGGTGTTGCAGCACCACCTGCGCTGTACCGGTGGTTCCCAAGTGCGGTGTAATCAAGCGTGGACTGGACTATGGCGGTCGACGCTGGACATGGGCAAGCATGGCTTGCCTCTGCAGTATGCGGACGTCCTCGGAAGGATGATGCTCGCGGAGAGCACTCTCAAAGCGTTCGTTGAGCGTGACATCGTCATTCCTGGTTTGGTCGATGCTATGCCGTGGTGCAAGGAGAGCGCGCTGCTGGCGACCGCTGGAAAGTTGAAGGAGATTCAGGAGTCTCTGGCTGACTACTTTACAGATGTGGCATGAGTTTGCGTATCACTCTTTTCGTATAACTCGACTCGCGATGGTTGCTTGTATCACATACATGCTAATATATTCCCGTAGATCGTGGCTATCAAGACGTGCGCCATTTCTATCGAAGGGAGAAGACACGTGTTATGCGAATGCGTCAGCTGAGGGATACCTGTCAGCACCAGAATATTCAGGCGTCTGCCTCAGTACCATGAACAACTTTCTCAGAAACGTCACGCTCCCCATCAATCTCGTTGATCTCTACAGAGGGGAGGTTGGAGATGGGACCCTGATAACGTCGGTGTCCACTCAACGCATACCAGAGCCAAGCAAGCGCAATTACCCCCACATTAATGATCGCAGCATAGTTCATGTTCGTTGCTGTGACGGGAATTTGGGTCGGGAGTGAAAACAACACTGTGACAAAGAGGGTCCACAGTGTGCACCACACATTGACAAAGGCCCCAAACCAGCCGTCACCCATGTAGTAAGGACCCGGCTTGAATCTGACATCTGGATGGGAGTGGAAGGTGCGTCGAAGAATGATCGGGATCACGTAGGAAAGGTCCATAGCCATGACTGGTGAAGCGAAGATGGCGTTGGCGGCAGCAGGACTGGCCAGGTTAAGTAGCCCAGGGAGAGTACTGATGAGTACCGTGAACCAGACGGCTCGCAACGGCGTTTGTGTGGCATCACTGATATGGCCTAAGAACCCGCCGTCCGGGAGGCCGCAATCCCGGCTGAACGCATAGAAAGTGCGAGATATCGCTTGGGTGCAGGCCTGTGCCACAGAGAATGCAGTCAAACAAACAAAAGCCCACAGGATGATGGCAAGACGAGGACCCATTCGCAAGACCATGATCGCAAGGAATGCTGATCCCGATGGCCCAGGAAGGCCCGAAAGTTCACCGGAGCAAAAAACGAGAGTGATGTTGAGAAGCCATCCGGTAATCGCAGTACCGACCGTCGCAATCATGATCGCTGCCGGTGCCCAATAGGCCGCATGACGGAGTTCCTCGGAGATATGAGCCGTGCAGTCGTATCCCGTCAAAGTCCACTGTACGCTCAGCAGCCCGAGGAGAAAACTGACACCGGTGTTCCAGCCACCAGTGCCATTGATGAGCCCCTGTGCACCAAAGACATACGATGCGGGATGCATGTCGGATCGTGGGGTCATCGCGAGGAGCAGAATAATGATGATGAACGCCGAACCGAGGTTGACAAACATGAATGAGCTAGCGAAATAGCCAAGATGCCGAGTCTTGAGGGAATTGAGAACGCCATGAATGACCAGCAGTCCTGTGGTGAGTCCCACGACCTTCCCAGGAGTGATTATATATGCGCCGTTGGTGGATATTGATGCTGCGGCGAGGATCATGTTCGCAAGTCCGAATTCGATGGATGCGAGACCGATGGTGAGACCTAGGAGGTTGAGCCAACCCACGACCCAGCCCACCTATGGATCTTTCAGCAACGACTTGACGACACTCGACGAGAGTACATGGACGAACCCTGGCACGATGGCTTTTTGGACACAACCGTGCGGAGGCCCCATAAAGGCCGCCGCAGGTCGGATATGCGCTGACGATCTCTGAAACACTGCTTGCCAGAGCGAGGCTGTTTATCGCGCCAAGGAACCAGCACCACGTGACGGATGCGGGACCTCCAAGAAACAAGGGCGTGTTGAGCGAGCTGGCGATGCTGGAGCACACGCTCATGATGCTGAACGCGAAGCTGATCGTGGCGAGGTTGGAGAACTCGCGACGGAAGGAGGGCACGTAGCCCAATGCTCGTAGTTCTTCGTCGTCGCGGTCTTGTCCCTCATAATGGCCAGTCTTTCGTGGCGCGTTCCGCTGGTGGAGAGACATGGAGCGGTGAGATGTCTGGCCCGCCCGAAGAGCGGGACTTGTTCTTTCTTCTTTTGACAGACCACATGTGACGCATCTGGCAGTGCCAGCTGGCTAACCTAGTCCTGGTTTCAAAGTCACAGCACAAGGTACGAGGTTATGACAGACTGTCATGAGTCGGGGTACTCCGCGAGCGCACTCCGACTAACGGGCCTGTTTCCTGACTGCAACCGGATGGACTCGTGTAAGCACTGAGACACAGTTTTGCGGGCGCGACGCGATTGAGCCGAGGGGGCTGCCAGATCAACTGGGCCATCGTCTCCCCTGCAGAACTTGCCACAGAATGGCAAGTCAAACCCATGCCATATGGACATGAGTTTCGAGGTGCGCTGCTCGGCAACAGGCATTACCGTCGGGTTGCCTTGCTCCCAAGCGAGTAGTACCCCTTTCAATTAGAGTCCGGTTTGCTCAGCCAGGGTCATTCCGATCTCTGCGAAGCGAGGCGAAGAGATGGGGTCATACACGGTGTGAACGCGGCCGACGTTGACGTTGAAACTTGACCCAGCTATACAAGTGTCAATTTTATATTCAGTTTGGCGACTGTCTCTCAGTTTGGCTACCGACCCAACAACTTGAACTCGACGGGGTACCGCTGCACTTGAAGTAGTGCAGTATAGAAGGTATTTCGCAGGCTGCAAGTCGTCTCGATAGTTGAAGCCGACCCTTTGAAGTCGCCAACAGGCTCTGACAGAAGCTCGGGCGTCCCCTTGATGGCAAGGGGAGCCTACACCACACTTTTTGCTTCGGGCCCTGACTCCTGTCCTGTTTTCGTTTCGGTCGGATGCTTATTGCTCGTTCGGTAGACGTCCGACAGGTGGCCAAGTTTAGATCTGTACACATACCCTTCGAGGCACAAGCCCAGTGTCGTAAGTGTGTGTTCACCCTACTTACAGTCTCCCCAACCTCGCCACCGAGTGTCCACGCAACCCCAAGCACCGCCTAGATCAAAGACCGGCTGGGGTGTGGGTAACGGTATCTTGGCTTGCATAGGTCGTTGACGAGTCAGGTGAGAGGACACCCCCGGGAGTCTGGTGTAGGGCGATGGCATCCACTCGCCCATTCAATGCGTGCATATATCAAGTATGATACACCAATAACTTGCGGGTGTGGACTCGGTGTCTACTATGCGTTGATCGCTACGAACTGATTCTAGCATCGAGTACCGAAGTCTGTCCAAACGTCCAATCAGTGACACGGGCCACCAGTTCGTTAGTGAGTCGGTCACTGATTTGAATATGTATGCAGAGATAATAATATGTATCCACTTATCGCTAGGCCATGTTACAACTCCCATCCTGGTGAGACCATACGTGAAACCCACGGAAGTACACAAGCCGGAAGGTATCAATGCGACCCACAAGTCGCAAAGATATTCAGGCATCCTCTTTACCACCGCGATCATCGACATCTTTCTCGGAAATCTCGTTGGTCTCCTTAGATAGCTGATCGAAGATAGGACCCTGATAGTGCTGATGTGCACTCAGCACATACCAGAGTATCGAGGTCACAATCACTCCAAAGGTAATTACCGACGCATAATTCATATTTGTTGCCGTGACGGGGAGTTGTGTTGGGAGTGAAAATACCACAGAGACGAAAAGTATCCATAGCGTGCACCAAACGTTGGCAAAGGCTCCAAACCAGCCATCACCCATGTAGTAGGGGCCCGGCTTGAATCTGACTTCTGGATGGGAGTGGAATATGCGTCGGAGAATGATTGGGATCACATAGGAGAGGTCTAGAGCCATGGCCGATGAGGCAAAGATGGCATTGGCAGCAGCAGGACTGGCCAAGTCGAGTAGCCCAGGGAGAGTACTGATGAGCACCGTGAACCAGACAGCCCGCAGGGGTGTTTGTGTGAAATCACTGATATGGCCAAAGAAACCACCGTCAGGAAGGCCGTGGTCGCGACTGAATGCATAGAAAGCACGAGACAGTGCCTGGGTCGCTGTTTGCGCCACAGAGAATGCAGTCAAACAAACAAACGCCCACAGGGCGACCGCAAGACGAGGACCCATTCGCAAGACCATGATCGCAAGGAATGCTGACCCCGACGGCCCAGGGAGGTCCGAAAATTCCCCTGAACAAAGAATGAGGGTGATGTTGAGAAGCCATCCAGTAATCGCAGTACCGATCGTCGCAATCATGATCGCTGCTGGCGCCCTATAGGCCGCACGACGAAGTTCCTCGGAGATATGGGCCGTGCAGTCGTATCCCGTCATAGTCCACTGCACACTCAGCAACCCGAGGAGAAAACTGACACCGGTGTTCCAGCCACCAGTGCCGTTGATAAGCCCTTGTGCGCCAAAGACATATGATGCAGTATGCATGTCGGATCGTGGGGTCATCGCGAGGAGTAGAACGATGATGATGAATGAGGAGCCTAAATTGATGTACACGAACGAGCTAGCGAGACGGCTGAGGTGTCGAGTCTTGAGTGAGTTGAAAACGCCATGAGTAACTAGCAGTCCTGTGGTGAGTCCCACGACCTTCCCAGGAGTGATTATATATGTGCCATTGGTGGATACTGATGCCGCAGCGAGGATCATGTTGGCAAGTCCGAATTCGACGGATGTCAAACCGACGATGAGACCAATGAGGTTGAGCCAGCCCACAACCCAGCCCACCTATGGATCATTGATCAGCTCTCAACGGTGCCAACGCCCGACAAGGGTGAATGGACGAACCCATGCACGATAGCTTTTTGGACACAGTCGTGCGGAGGCTCCGTAAAGGCCACCGCAGGTTGGATAAGCGCTGACGATCTCTGAAATACTACTTGCCAGAACGAGGCAATTCGTTGCGCCGAGGATCCAGCACCACGTGACGGACGCAGGACCCCCCAGAGACAAGGGAGTGTCGAAAGTGATAGCGACACAGGAACATACGCCCATGATGCTGAAAGAGAAGCTTACTGTAGCGAGGCTGGAGAACCCACGATGAAAGGAGGGGACATAACCCAATGCTCGTAGTTCTTCGTCGTCGCGGTCTTGTCCCTCATGATGGCGGGTTCTCGGTGGTGTGTTCCATTGGCAGCGAGACATGGAGCGGGATGGGCTTGGGAGTGTGTTTGGTCCACTGGGGTTAATATCGGTCGGATGCCTGCTGGATCCGAATGCCGGGTACTTGTCAGGATAGCAGAAATGGACCTCGTGATGCTTCTTGATGGTAACAAGCCACATATTGACCATTCCTTATGCAATCGTAGGAAAAATTAACAGCCCTCGTGTGCGAGCCCACTAATCGGACATGTCAGCTCGTGGAGTGTCGACGGTTTTGGACAACCTTGTGCGTGATTTCTTTTCCGTCAGTGCCACGATCTAAATCTAAGTTTTAAGAAATCAGTGTCGCATCTGTCGGCAGAAGAGTGTCTTTGGACGAGTCCTGGATGACCATATATAGCATCCATCGGCAACTCCATTCACTTCGCCACAGGCGAACCAATCGTTGCTCAAGAATCGTGCACAAGGTGCCGTCAAAACGTTACGTTGTTAGACCGCTCGACAGATGCGCCTGGAAAGACTCCCAAGTGATGTGGAGGCAACCCATATTAATTACTTGGCATCTACTTGCATGTATGCACCAGCACGGTACCGAGGGCACTCAGGCATCTTTTTCAGTACCGCAATCGTAGGCGACTTTCTTAGAGACGTTATGCTCCACAGGACGCCTGTCGGCTTCTCCAGAGGGCAAGTTGGAGGTGGGACCCTGATAGTGTCGACGCGCACTCGACACGTACCAGAGCCCAGAGATCGCGATCACCCCCACGTTGATCACAGCGGCATAGTTCATATTTGCTGCCGAGACAGGGATTTGGGTCGGGAGCGAGAACACAACACAGACAAAGAAGGTCCACAGTGTGCACCAAATGTTGACGAGGGCTCCAAACCAGCCATCGCCCATATAGTAGGGACCCGGCTTGAACTTGACTTCTGGATGGGAGTGGAAGATACGTCGAAGAATGATCGGGATTACGTAGGAAAGATCTGAAGCCATAGCTGGTGAGGCAAAGATGGCATTGGCAGCCGAAGGGCTAGCCAGGTCGAGTAATGCGGGAAGGATACTAACGAGGACCGTTAACCAGACGGCGCGCAGTGGGGTCTGTGTAGCATCACTAATGTGGCCAAACAATCCACCATCTGGGAGGCCGTGATCGCGACTGAATGCATAGACAGTACGAGATACTGCTTGGACAGATGCCTGCACTGTAGAAAATGCAGTCAAACAAACAAAGACCCACAAGGCAATAGCAAGACGAGGGCCCATGCGTAACACCATAATCGCAAGGAATGCTGACCCTGACGGCCCAGGAAGGTCCGAAAACGCCCCCGAGCAAAGAATGAGGGTGATGTTGAGAAGCCATCCAGTAATCGCAGTACCGATCGTCGCAATCATGATCGCTGCTGGCGCCCTATAGGCCGCACGACGAAGTTCCTCGGAGATGTGAGCTGTGCTATCGTATCCCGTCATAGTCCACTGCACACTCAGCAGCCCGAGGAGAAAACTGACACCGGTGTTCCAGCCACCAGTGCCGTTGATAAGCCCTTGCGCGCCAAAGACATACGATGCGGGATGCATGTCGGATCGTGGGGTCGTTGCGAGGAGCAGAATAATAACGAGGAACGTTGCACCCAGATTGATAAACATGAACGAACTAGTGAAATAGCCAAGATGCCGAGTCTTGAGGGAGTTGAGAATGCCATGAACGACCAGCAGTCCTGTGGTGAGTCCCACCACCTTCCCAGGAGTGATGATATATGCGCCGTTGGTGGATATTGATACTGCAGCGAGGATCATATTCGCAAGTCCAAATTCAGTAGATGTCAGGCCCAAAATCAGCCCAAGGAGGTTGAGCCAGCCCACAATCCAGCCCACCTATAAACCACTGGTCATCTCTCAGAAATACCCACAGCAGCGAATGTACAGACCCTGGCACGATACCTTGTTGGACACAATCGCGCAGAGGCCCCGTAAAGACCGCCACAAGTCGGATATGCGCTGACGATCTCTGAGATGCTGCTCGCTAGGGCGAGGCAGTTGGTTGCGCCGAGGAACCAGCACCACGTGACGGATGCGGGGCCTCCAAGAAGCAAGGGTGTGTTGAACGTGCTGGCGATGCTGGAGCACACGCCCATGATGCTGAACGCGAAGCTGATCGTGGCGAGGTTGGAGAACTCGCGACGGAAGGAGGGCACGTAGCCCAATGCTCGTAG